>JACXIL010000017.1:0-75938 GCA_014737365.1 Bombus soroeensis | reverse complement strand
GATAGATAGATAGATAGATAGATAGATAGATAGATAGATAGATAGATAGATAGATAGATAGATAGATAGATAGATAGATAGATAGATAGATAGATAGATAGATAGATAGATAGATAGATAGATAGATAGATAGATAGATAGATAGATAGATAGATAGATAGATAGATAGATAGATAGATAGATAGATAGATAGATAGATGGAGAGAGAGAGAGAGAGAGAGAGAGAGAGAGAGAGAGAGAAAAATCAGTCTTACAAAAAATGGTCGTGCAGTTCCTTCTCTGCAGGCTACTTGAAACAAACTTAGATGTCCATCAGAATCCGCAACGCCGAACTTATTCCCGTGCTGTGAGAAACGTACACGAGTCACTTTGGCAAAAGTGCCCGGTGGTCGAGGAGTCGCTACAGCCGTTTGATGCCCCCACTCCCAAAGGGATACTGAACCATCTTGAGAGCCAGTCAAGTCTGTTTATTCGAATATCGACAAATGTCGGTCGATGTTCAACAAGTCCAACACCAGCGGCAAAATATTTCATCGATTAGAATTTCGTTCAAAGTCGTCGTTGACATATCAATTAACACATTTCATTCGCAATTACTCGAAAGTAAATACATAACGGTATGCTTACATAATGGTAAAAGCGGATGCGAGGAAATTCTTCTTATGCCATCGATTTTATGCTTCAGGATCTGTATGAACAAAATATTGTTATGTAAATAGTGATCTTATAATTAGAGACGAAACAATGATTCACAAACAGTACGCACATGTACAAATATCTTTTAGGAAATAAAAGAAAAAGAAGTGGAAAATCTAACCTAACGTCTATAAACTTTGGCGCACATGTATCAGAATATGACAAAAGAAGATAATATAGAAAACGGTAAATAGGCGTTCAATACTAATATGTATAGATGATATACTATAAAATTTATTAAATATTTTATATATATATTTTTTATATTTTATATATATATACAATCAGCCTGGTTATACGTTTTATAACCGTATGCTATCAAGTTCTTTAATATTGTTCCTTTTTCCTTGCCAATTCGAAAGAAGTTAAAACCTAAAATGAAACGATCGCTTTTTGGACAGTTTCGTATATGTATATACATATATACATCGAAGACTCATCAAAAGAAGCTTATCAAATAACACATATTACGTGTTAAGATATATATATATACTTTCGTCTCTTATTTCATTCGATTCGGGCGATGTATTTGTTTAAAAAGCGTTCGTTTAGTTCAATCCAACGAGGGTCGTATCTATTGGATCCACTAGGTTTCAAACGTTCTCCGGATTATTTAATTAATATATAATATTTCCCCGTTAAACGCGTAAATACGAGCATATCCGAGTAATTAGCAAGAACTCTTTGAAGAGCTGTAAAGGACGACGAAGGAACCAAAAAAATTGTGACAACCGCAAACAATAAAAGTGAAAGCTAGCGGACCCATGGTCTAGGATTCGGATGAAAATGCTTGATCTCTTGTTCAAAATGTGTAAAGAATCTGAAGGAAAGCACAACAATTTAACTTATTAAATACTACAGACGACATTCAAGACAATGGCAACCAAAGGGCACAAATTTTTCGCTCAGGTTTTTATATACGAAATAAATATTCATTAGGCATGCAGTGTTACGAAAGAAAAATTTGTGAATCGGAAAGTTTCATCGATCGGCTTTGCTCATTTACAGTTAATTCACAATATTGTTTTGGCAACATATGAGAAGTACGTTAGTATCGAGATTGCCTTGGGAGAAGGAACATTCATTTTCTTAAAAATCCGCGACGCGTCTTCGATAGATTGAAAAAACTATTTCATTCATTGTAAAATAATCTACTATACTGTAAAATGATGATGATGATGATGATGATGATGATGATGATGATGATGATGATGATGATGATGATGATGATGACGACGACGATGATGATGATGATGACAGGGTAGTAGTGGTAATAGTGTTGATAACGGTGGTACTGGTAGTGGCAGTGATGGAAGTGGCGATTATAAAGATGATGCCAATAATGACAATAATGGCGATGAAAATGATATAAACGTAGGTAAAAATTTAACAGCCACGATAATAACGATAACAATACGACAAAATAGCAGATTTACTTCCACTTACGCGTATCGATATGCATACGTATAATATTTAAGTAAATTGCCTTGAACTTTATCGATTCGAAAAAGAAATCATAGTGACAAGTTAGATATGTATATACATATACAAATTTTTCAAGGAAATTATTGTTCTGTAAGATTGATACAAATATTATGTTTAGTTTTATTACGAACGAAATGCTAAATACTTTATATATAGTTAGAGCTTTTACTTTGATTCTACGCGAGTAGCTATTGTTTATGAAACATAACGATTCGTAAAAACGATGGTAAATCCAATATAATATTATACGAATTTTTATAACGCTTAGGATATTACGAAGAAACAGAAAACTAGAGCAAAAAGGAAAACGAGAGTAAAGGAATTAGAATATAAAGTTGGCACTAGGGATAATAATATAGGATATCATACAGGCTAGGATCTGTTAGAAGTTAATCTCACCGGTTGCAACAAGTGTTTGCTCCTATCGGCAACAAATTGACAGAAACGCAGGTCGTGGGAGCCAGGGAAAGCGGGCATCCCCTTCATCTGAGCGAACGAACGAGCCACCAGGTCAGTGACGTCAGTCAGACGTAAACCAAGTTAGACGTTAGGCAAGCATTGAACAAGGAACATTGTTTCTGTCACCAAATGTGCTACTTAGACGCGACCCAATGCGTCGGCTACATACTCGACATCAACACATTTACGGCTATCGACACTTCCCTCTTACGAATTGTTATTACTTTCCTCTGCTCGATTTCCATTCATTTCCGGCCATATCATATCTACTCTCGCCTCTACTTAACGCTCATTCTTAAACGCCCTTAATTCTCAAACAACTTTGATATTTGTGCTTATTGCCTGTGATATATCGCAAGAAGTAAATCTCGAGATAGCCGTGCTCCAACCGCGTGTTTTTCAAGAAAGGTGATTTATAGTGCAATTTTCTTTACATATCATGCAACGATCAGTTCCTTTCAACCTTTTAAAGAACAGGGGCCTATTATATTTTTTATACCTACGGTTAGAACTTGAACTTATTTGGATCATGAATCTCGTTCGTCCAAAATTTCTGATCAAATTAATTTAATAATATTATGAACATTAATGATACTAAGCGTTAGAATTCGCTGCTTACTCATGTAAACTTATGAACGCAATAAATATGATAGTGTATAATGTCGTTACTAGTATCGACATACAAGATCTCATAAGCAAACGAATAGATCCAAACATTCGAACGGTAAATACATACATATATACGTTCGTAAGTAGTGCGTGTCAAGCACATCCATAGATACGGTCTTTTTACTCGTCAAATACAAATTTTACTTTATTTTATCAACACAAAGAGAAAACAAACATTAAGGAAAATATATCAGGCTGATTTTCTGTTTGAATCCGGATATACACTTTCTTATACAGGTTTCAAACGTTGAAAATATGCAGTTCATTTATGCAATTTCAATTTTTCGAAAAGAGAAGAGAAATTGCGTACGAAATTGTACGTTTGGCTGGAAATTCGAATTTTTCATTTATTAATCGACAAAGTGCTCTTAGATAGAAATCCTAAGTAAAAACGAAAACAAAAATGGAAACGGAAAGAAAAACGAAACAAAGATATTTATAGAAAATGAAATCAACGAAATTATAAGTTCGATTCTCACAATTTGTTTCGTAATGCCATTTATCGCTCAATTTTTCATTAACCCAAACATTCCTGAAGCGATATAACGTTACAAAAATACAGACTTGTTACTTCCTTTCTCTTCCTTTCTTCCTTTTACTTCGACGAGACATACGAATATATACACATGGAAAACAGAAACATCGGATAGTAGATCAGAAACATCTGGGTTAAGTCCAAGTAGGAATACAACACACGTAAAGGTGTAAACGTTTTAGAAGACAAACATACGACTGTACAATGCTGGATATATAAATATACGAATTATCTGTCTGTCATAATTGTGATCTTGGGAGAAACTTACCACGCTAGCTCCTCTTCCGCTTTGACTCGCGATACCCGACTGAGGTTGAGGATTATTTGTCTGCGGGCTTTGAGCGAGTAACGGTCTATCCGCTGCTGTCTGCAAACGAAAAAATTGAAAGGCGTATATACGTATATGCGGACATGTAAGCAAATACGCACAAAATGAGAGCCAACATCGTCGATGAGAAAAGATATTACTATAAACTATTTACTTGAATAACTAAGAAACTAGTTGGTTGCACTGGTTCCGGTTCTGGCTGTTTGTTTAAATTTATGATGTCAAATTCACATTCGTCTTCTAACCAGGATGGGAGTTCGAGTAATAGCGATATATTCATTTCTTGTACTTCTCGGGGAGTTGCCAAGGCCATTAAACCTGGATTCACCTGGATCGTTAACGCTGTGTATCAGCAACTTTTCTCTTCCCTCAAATCACGTCACTTTTTAAATGTAACTTTTAAAAATAGACCGATCGAACCTGATTGAGGCAGAAGGCACTAATGCTATCTTGTTCCTTGTGAATAATTCGGACTGGTTCGGGCAAACTCGTAGTACCGCTATCGCTGCCTTTGTCATCTGCGGTTGAACCACGATTCAAATTATCGATCGTAGTCTGATTGCTTTCCAAAATCGACGACAGAGATCTACGTTTGCCGAATACGGCTCGGATAAATATGTCTTGTACCAACTCTTGTCGAACTAAATAACACCACAATCGATTAGCGGGAGCCGCTGATGCCAAACGCGTACTAAAAATATAAAAAGTGAGACATCCATGAACGCAATTGTTACATCGGAGAATTCCAACTATTGCTTTTGCTATTGAACTTGCAATCTTACTTGAAAGGAGTATTGCTTTTCTCAAGTAAAGATCGATATTTATGAATCGCTGGCTTTCCCGGTGTAGGTGCCGGATCTGGTGCACAACCAGGAATGTAATTAATCGGTGGTGGTCCTCTATTGTCTAACTCGTCGCGCAATGTTTCTTGCCATTGTGCCACAACAGCTAACGTTCCATGAATCAGAGGACTATTCACAGGTAATTCTGTATATATATATATATATGCGAATAAGGCAAAAAATATATTATTTTTTAGTTTCAGAATGACAGAGTAAACTAGATTGTCAAATTCTCGATATTCTCTATCAAATAACAAAACAAAATACCTTGCATCTCTATGCCAGCAACATTCAAAAACTCCTGGAGTTGCTGTTGTAATATCTTGACTATGGCTAATCGCATAACACACCAACTGTACGAATTTGGATTCGTATGTTCCGTATTGTCCTTTGGTTTGCTCTTTGGTTTCGAATTGGTATCGAATATATCTTCCTCGTCCTCGGACGAGTTTAAATCCGACACTGCCGAATCGGATGAATCATAGTCGATTTCATCCGCATACTCACTATCTATCTGTGGCTGTATCAAATAGAGGAGACAACTTTTATTCTTATAATTATCAGATTATATAAAATTGGCGAAATCATATATACGTAGAACGCAACTAGCTACTGGTACGCATTAGGATATCCGCAGTCGATTAACTCGACTAACCTTCATTAAAAAGTACGATATCATGCTCATTTGAGGTGAAACAAATTGTTCTCTATATGTAGGTTTGTCTTCTTTCATGTTTGGTTGTTGACCTGTAAATTGACCCAACAGTTTCATGTTCAATTTTACACGTTGTTTAGTCAATGAGGTCATGGTATTCCATACGGTTCCTGCGGTACTTTGAGCTTCGTTCGAACCGCTATCACCTCTTTCTACCGTTCTTCCTGCTCCACTCGCCTGAACAGAGATTAGATGTGTGTATATATATATATATACACATACACAAACACCACACACACACACACACAATGATATGGTATCATTTAAAACCGTATAATTTACGCGTCTCAGTTGTTTGCATCTCTACTCTTTTCTTCCCTTTTCTTTTTTTTTTAGAAAAACTTGAAGCCTACATTGTATCGTAGAAAAATTATATATATATATATATATTATAAAGACATGTGGTTTATTTCTTTTCTTGATATGTAACGAAGATATAATAAAAGTTTTACGAGTACTTGGTAAATCAGAAAAGTATACAACGAAATAGGGCAAAAATAAAGCAAAAATAAAGTTATACCTGGCTGCTTGTACTTGCGACACGTAGCAATTTCTTGACTCCACCTCCAAACAAACAGGACCAGGTGTTGTTACCAAAGTGTTGACCTACGAGCCTATAAAGAATATGACTGTCGCAACTCCACAGTGCATAAACGAACAAACTCATGTAAGTTGCTACAAATGCTTCGCAAAGGAGAATATTCAATTTTGGTGTGTCTTCGTCCTTCTCCCGGGCCAATAATGCACGCAAGTTAGTCACACCTGGCCATTTAGAGGGTGAAGTAGTAATGCACACACCATCGTCCGTCGAATACCTTCGATGATGGCGATTTGATGCTACCAAGTGCCCGCCGGAGAACGTTTCTATCTCTGCAAATGCTGGAAAACTGTACAAAAAAAAAAAAAAAAAAAAAAAAAAAAAAAAAAAAAAAAAAAAAAAAAAAAAAAAAAAAAAAAAAAAAAAAAAAAAAAAAAAAAAAAAAAAAAAAAAAAAAAAAAAAAAAAAAAAAAAAGGAAGAAAAAAGGGAAGAAAAAAAAACAAAGAAAAAACGAAAAGGGAGACAAAAAATGATTTACGATAAACCATCATTTTTAAATCTTACTAAGGATTTTCATAACTTATCGTATTTACCTGTCCGGTTGTTGATGTTTCGTAACAAAAGTATCTGAATCGCAAAGTGATTGATAAATACAAGCGCTTAACGCCACCGCTAAATCCCTCATTATAAATACCTCGCAATAATGCGTGTTTCTCGTAGGCATTGGTGGGTTACGTAATTCCACCAACGTCTGCAACATATCGTGGGCTAGGGACTAAAAAGACAGGCGTGACGTTAGGCTTAGAAAATTCCGTATTTTCGTTTAATCCATCATAATATTATACGAACTTGCAAGTGCCTGACCGGATCTGCCACGACAGTTTTGTTACATGCTACGCTGGCGCTTAAAAGAGGAAGTGTGGTTGGAAACGGAAGAGGACTAAGTAACTGTTGTTGCGTCTTTTCTTGTTGTAATTCTTGTAATAAAAGGACAAGTTCCATTCTTACTGATGCTAAACCACCACCAGATGCTCCATGCAAAGAACAGTAGGATAATAATGTTCGTAATAACGTTTCGTTCGCTGTAAATAAATAAATAAATAAATATATATATATATATATATATATATTTATCGCGAATATTATCGAACAACTATATGTATGCATGTATTATATTTAAACGTTGACTGACACTGGTCAACAGAATACCTTTCAACCACCTTTTTCTTCTAGCAGCTCGTTGTACCTTGGCTTCGAAATCCAATTTTTCGGCCATCAATATTTCATGCAACGTTGGCTGCTCACCAGGCTTACATGGTTGCACCATGTCATCTACCATACCACCTTCGTCTGAAAGCATAATCGTTTTGTCAGTTTAAGACAAGCAGAAACAAGATGAACATCGTTCAATTAAAAACAATATAACTAGTCTGTCCGCTTACATTCCGATACGTTGTTTGCATCTCCGTCCGAACTAACGCTGTAATTACATAGCTGCCTGAGGGCATCTACCTCTCGCTCGAGCCATACGTATAGCTGGTATCGAAGTTGACCTCCGTCTACTTCGAAACCCGTTGCCAATGTTGACAATTCTTCCATTAAAATTTTTAAACACGCCACAAATTTTAATTGTTGCGCCATAATGTCTAATTGTCCTGACGGTTTTGTGATTTTCTCTAAAAATTTGATAGTACATACGTATAGTTATCTATTATATTTCACCCGGGTTATTAGAATCTGTATTTAACGACTTTGAATCTAAATTTTGTCCTTTGTAAAAAGGCACTATATTTTTTGACCTCTGATAATGATAGTTGTAATCTTGACGATTAATTTCAGATTACGCGCGCGCGCACGCACGCACGCACGCACGCACGCACACAAAAGGAAACGACTTATACGTGTCAACTTAGAATTAGATCAAGGAAGGATTAGATAGATTACATTAATTTACCACTTTTCTCCGTTTCCTTCGAACCATCGGTGATCTCCTTTTTGTCTAACTTCATGCTTAAAGGTGGGCTGTCGGCGTCCTCATGTTCAGCTACGTCATCATCGTCATCCCAGTTTAACACTAATTCTTCCTCGGTTTGATGCGTCACAGGTCGAGACCAGTCTACAATGCCTAACGCAAATAAGAACACGATAGAAACACTCCCATATTTTCCATAGTTATCTAGGCGAATTATAGATAATTAATGAAGTTCCACCTTCGATATTGTCAGTTTTCTTCAAATTGTCATCCCAACTAATAATCCCAGTGTCTATTTGAAAATCTTGTGTCCTTGATTTGCTTGGACTATTTAACAGACCTAAGAAAACACACGACAAGGATAGATAATAGTAGTAAGAGAATTTGCAGGAGAACAACAATATCGTGAACATGTCGATTATGCAATTACGTACTGGGCGAGTCTTCGCAATTTGTCTCCATCACTTTATTAGGTAATTTAGAAAGAACCTCGAGAGCGAGAGCAGGACATCCAGCTTTAAAATGTGCGTGCGCTGTTGTGAAGTACAGTTGTCTCTCCAAAGGTGTAATGCTATCTTCCAAAGTTAACTGTTTGTCGGGTTGTGATTTTGTTTCCATACCGTAACTAAAGCCAGATATAACTACCGAATGACCTTTTTTCTTATCCTGAGCGGTAGATGCAATGTACTGTCTGATCAGCAATGGGTGTGTTCGAAGATAAACGTAAAAATTAAAAACATTTGGATTTGCTGAAACAAAGAAGGAACAATAACTTAACCTATTAATTGTACTCGAACTTTCTAAATTTCTTTGTGATCGTGAGCTCTAAGCTCGACGGAATCATTTCATTGCCGATATACAAACTGAATGAGAAGAAAGACAAAAACATGTAGTTTCATTGTTACCTGTTGTACCTTCCGGTTTATCAGATTCGTCGTTATATTGGGGGTGCAAAGTTCCAACGTTTGTCAATAGCAAAGTATTGAGCGACCCTGCATAATCCTTAAGAATCCAAAGAGCCATACTGCGTAAGAATGGATCTGGATGAGCTTTGTTCATGTCTTGATTTTGCCCGTCCTTATCACAACCTAAAATTTCTTCATAGAGCAATCTTCTCAAATTCGGGGAGGTAGTATCGTCATCATAAAGTCTGGCAATGACCATCGCTAACTGTATATCGTTCAATTTGTTCAAACATACATCGATAGCATCTTTTAGAGAGTTTGCTAGTAGGAAGAATGCCGCAGCATGCTCGAACCTTTGTTTACCAAGTAGAGCAAACGCATTCTTCAAAGCAGCTTTTCTCCAACGATCTTCCGTAAAATTGTTCGAGAAAAAAGTTGTCATTCTTTCATCCCTCTTATTTCTAAACAATCCCCAAACGAGATTCTTCTTTTTCATAGCTAAATAATAAAGCGCAGCGTCGAGAGGTTCCTGTTTCTGTTGATAAGCTGCTTTCGCAATCTTCTCGATACACCTTTTCAGTATAGTGTTGCTTCTAATCCACCAACCTATACCCAGTTCCTTTAAAATGCTCCATTTTGGTTGTCCTTTCGCATAAGAAGGTATCAAACCTAGCAATTCTTCTTCGGATTCAGAATGAAATGCCCAAACAAGATTATTCGATGATATACCTTGTTTTTGAAACTGCGCTCTCTGCGCCAACGGAAGGCAACGAATCAAGTAATTGTAATGCTTCATGGCCAATAAAAATCGGAGGCCACAATCGTCCAACGAATCGGTAGAAACCGTTTCTCCGTCAGGGATACCGGTCAAATTTTCTTTCGCAATGGCATTCTTTGCGGCATCTATTGCAAATCTTTCTGCAAAATCTGCATTGCAAGTTGAAACGGTATCGGCTAAAGCGAGCAAATGCATCTGATCAAGGCTCGATAAGCCGGGCAAATGAGTGTGTGTTAGTAATCGCGACAGTAATCTGCCTTGTCTTGGTCCAAAATGAGATATTCCTTGTCTTTCCGGGACCGACGAACGTCTGTCTTTCTGCCGCGAGCAATCGTAATCCTCTTCCAGCATGTCGTCTAACGACTCATCCTCCTCCACATTGCTGTCGAACAATTCGTTGTAATCCTGTTTGTCTTCGGTTTTGTGTTGATGCGGTACGTTCGTTTCCTTGTCTGCGATCAATAATGTCCAAAGTGGCAACGGAGATATCGATGTTATCTCCGCATAATCTAATGTAAGTTCTTCCGGTATTTGCGTGGTCGAACCTCTTGGTTCTAGAGGCGACGTTGTACCTACGTAACTAACTGACATTGTTCTAGAACGTGACCATCCACCACCACCACGTTGTTTGACTAAATTCTCGTCATCTGCCCTCAACGAACAAGAACTTCCTATGCATCGGACAAGATGTGCCAATATAGCCTTCACCCATCGAATTTTACCAGAATTTAGCAATTCCATTAGTTGTTTTGGATGATATTGAGGCAAAACGGGACAAGCGATTCTCGAGGCTTCGAACAAACCATAGTCAGGCATATAGTCGAAATTTAAATTCTCGTTTTGCATACCTCGTTTCTTTTTGGCATCGAGCATCGTTAAATTGATACTGCTGACTCGAGAAAGATGGGTCATAGAAGATACGTTTGCCAATCGCCTCTGCGATGTTTCGTGTGCTAATGTTCGCAAGTCTTCATCCCGCAAATTTCGGCTAGCTTGAAACTCGTCCGATTCTTGATGTTGTAAATTCGAATGAAAACAGTCTTTCTTCGGGTTCGGTTTCCATTGCGAGTAAACGTGCATCTCCGAATCCATGCCAACCACTAAGATACCGTCCCTTACCCAAGATATCTGCATCGGCAACGGAGGCAGACCGTCCGCTGTAGTTAACTCGATTTTCCGTAATTTCATCCAACGAATTTCGTCAACGAATTGAGGCTGTGCCAACGACGAAGCTTTCCGCAATATCGGTCGGTTATTGCTTTGTGACTCTTTCATTGCTTTCATATTTGCTTGTGCAAGATCCGAACATACAGGCGTGAACAGCATAATTTTCGATCCAACAGCGACGGTCAAAATATGCGAACCATCCTCTTTCGACACCCAATCTAACTGAACTAAATGTTTCTGCGTAAGTGGACAAGTGTTACCATTTTCTATGATCGACTTTCGCAACGACTGAAGCGTGCTAAACGACGGAACAGCCAACAAGCCTATCACAATCGTGAATAACATAGTTAGATTTTTAGTCGTCAAAATTAGCGTTAAACCTGCCTGCTCAAAGTACAATCTTAATCGTAATGGTCTTACCTGCATTCGGTTTTGTACTTTCCCCGTTTTCTCCATTTCTCGGTGATCTCACATCTTCGTGACTAAGCGTTTGCAAAACTTGAGTAAGCCTGTGTTTCTTCTGCAAAAATTTGCTATCATAGAGATAGCTCAGGTCTAAATGTTGGTCCACCGGAATCCTCGGCAAGTGTATATTCTTCAAGTGTATCGTATCTTCTAGAATCCATTCGCTTCCACCAGTACTTTCGCATTCATATATAGCAACGCATAGATTTACGTATCTAGAGTCAGGGTCGTTTTTAGTAGGACGCGTGAATGATTTTCCATATTTGTACGCACATGCAATACGCCCGCTATATGCAGCACTTATATTTAACGGTTGCCCTAAAATATGAATAAATTATCTTCCATTCTTCGACAATGCATGATCTTATTTCCTTCAATTTTATTTTACTCTGATCTTAGCTTTTCTTTGGATATTTACCCACCTGTAATGTCTATAGTCGACTCCTGATCTTTCCGTATCATCTCCCATTCGCACCATTCATAGTCTAATTTGCTATTCGATTGATTTTTCGTCACTTTACATTTCCAGAAACGTATTGTACTGTCGCTACATGCAGTTACAACGATGTACGGCGCGAAGCAAGCAGGATATATGGAAGAGCTGCTTAAATGTCCGGCGGCTGGTGCTGCATGTATTACCTACGTACGATTATAATAACGATATTATTTCTTTATATACTTCTTTATATATACTTTAATACTTCACAATATTTGATATTAATTCAATTATTACGAACAAAAGAGAACACATGAAAAAAATAGGAGAATATAGAATAAATAAACATTATACGAACCTCTACTCCGTCTGGCAATGGTAACTCCTGAGTGCATACTTTTGTAGTTGTGATAAGAACGTGGCTGTTCTGAGGACGTCTTTGGAAAAACATATCCAATTCACCTTGACTATCACGGCGAGATTGACTCGCTCTGCGAGATCTTTTACCTTCTGGGTGATTATAACGTCCAGGTGTTCCTTCTTCATCTTCATCTTGTACCAAATGAGAATCCGGAACATACATCATCGATTCTGATAATCCTGTGGGTGAACACCACATGTAGAAGGAAGAAATAAAAAGAATAAAATAACTTGGAGAAATATTACCGGTAGTTTCAGGTTGAGAGGCTATTACCAAACGCCACATGTGTACCGTTGTACCTCGCTGCGTTCTTTCTAACACGACTATATAGAATGGCTCTTCAAAAATTGCAGATTGCTGCAAATCTACCATAGCGTCTAAGGTAGACTCCATTAAGCCTAAATCATTCATCGATGTATCTATGCCAGTTTGTTTTTCATCGTTTCGGTCTCCAGTAATTAATTGTTCTTGAAATACATGCAAGAATTGCGTATTTTGCCAGTCCTGAATTTATAACAAAAATTATATCCATTAATTAATTGGATTTAAGATAACTGACATTATAGAAAAATATCGATCGTTTCGACTTCATTCATATCATTCTGCAAGTTCTCTACAGCACTTACGTGCGTAGCATCAGCAATAGCGTCCAATTGTATAACGCAACCTGGCCTAGCCGTAGATTGTTGAGATACTATCTTTATCTTATCGTGAATCGAATGCCTCATACCATCGTCCGATGACATATCTGTCGAGAGACTTGCCATGGAATCCTGATACAAACACAAAAAAAAGAAAAAAAGAAAAAAAAACGATGAGTCAATCTGGCAACCATTCGCAAATTATATTTTCCTGAAATATATCAACAAATACTGACCATCATTCTACTTCGCCTTTCGCTAATCGATACTTCGGCTAGGAGTGTTCTAGCGTCGATAACAGCCTGATATACCCTTAAACATTCGCCATCGCTGGCGACGAAACATGCGCTTGGAGAGTTTGATAAGTTACCTAAAGTAGTACTTGGTAATAAAGTTGGAATCCAAGCTACGTTACTGAACGCTGAAATTTCAGGAGAATTAATACGCGCCAGTTCGGAAACTCCACCGCTCTTCGATAAAGGACCGACTGTGTCTACACGCCAAAGTATTAACTCGCTGCAGAACCCCTGAAAACATCAACGGAATCATCACTTGATCGTTACCAATCGAAATTCTAAAAATACAAATTCAATAGCAAAACAGCGCATCATCATTTTTACTTGTACTTACAGTAGGCGAGATATCTTTTGAGGTTGTTTTATTAGAGTTTGATCTATTACTAACGTTTTCGTTTGAGTCAGCATTCTGACATTGAGATCCGGATTCTGGTAAATTGTGATGCGATGTCGTCACTAATAAGGGCAATACCGGATGACAAGTAATATCGTTCACTCGAAATCGATGTCCTGAAGCTCTCGACGCGTGTCCAATACTTAATACCTGCCAAAGAATAACGCGTATAAAACTAACGCACAGAAAAAAAAAAAAGGAAAAGAAAAGAAAAAGAAAAAAAGACGAAATTGATAGCTCATTGATTCATACTTGTGAGAATTTTGTTTTATCAGCAAATGTTAATTGCCATAAATTTAAAGTTCCATTCGAATGTTTCGATACCATGGAAACAATCGGACTTGGATGGGCCAACAAATCGTTGACCGTTTCTTGATTTGTTTTTCCATTTTCTAAGTGTCCGTCCCTTTCCTTCGAGACATTTTGATTCGGATCTGTCGAATTTTCAATATTTTTTAACAGTTCCTGGCCAGTTTTCGATGTTAATGTCGACTGTTCTTCATCCTGTTCGATTAAACTCGGTAATGGTGTTGCAATATCCGTAGCTGCAAATAACAACAATTCATCTAGCCATTTCCGTTTCTTACTAATCGTCAGTTTTACTAAATTTTACGCCAAATGTAAAAATATATAGAATACGTGAGAGAGAGAGAGAGAGAGAGAGAGAGAGAGAGAGAGAGAGAGAGAGAGAAAATGTTTTTACCTTCATTCGATGGTTTTGTGGATGATTTTGCCACTTCTCGTATATTTAATAATGGACCGCCAGTATTATGTGAATACATTGATACACTATGACTCATTGTGGAAGCATCGCCAAGAGGAAATGCATTAGGTATTCGTGTAGAGAATGATATTTGTGCTTGTCGAAATGATCCTGGATGATATTCGTCCAACCATTCAATATGCCAAATTAAAAAGCTCCCATCTATCGGATGAATTGAAAAAAGTAAATCTGGATTATGATGCCAATCACGCAGTAACGTTTCTATTTTGGTATCCAAAGAATCCGGAGCATGATTTATTGACGATGTTACATCCGTTGCAATAGAATTAATGGATGTAGTATTACTGCAGGAAGAGAGAAGAATAAATTTGAAATAATATTCTCTTGCAAATAAACGATACTTGCCGAATATGATAGGCAAAATGTCTTTTGTTACCATTTAGAAATATTATACCTAAGACTTTGGTGAGAATGTGCGCTGTGTGGTAAGCTATGATGCGATGAAATTGTGTGTGTTGTGTGATGTTCATCACTACTATGATCTTCTTGACTCATTGACCGAACTGTACCTCCTGCCTTTTGTATTGGTTGTAATCTTACTCCCTTTTCTATGATTATATGTAATTAGTTGAATCACTTGTTAATATTATTATATACATATTACTTAAGTACACATGTACAAACACAAAACGTACTCGACAAACCTTCCTCCTCAGAATCATGATCTGTATGATCTACATCCTGTTGATGCAATCCTTCTTCCTTTTCTACTACTTTACGAGTAAGCTCTTGTAGAATACTTTCTGCTTGCATTGTAAAATGCATTTCCTTATTGTTTAGCCAGTGCAGAATAAAATTTGGTTCTCTTTCAGGATCTCCCGTGATTAAACTTGGTACTAATGGTATATCTGTGATAGATAAAACATGTCAGGAAATGTAGAACATGTTGATGTGTTTACATGTGATATGTATATACATACACCGTACGCACTATAACATAATGTAATTAGATTGTATGTAATCGTACCAGTTTCGGCATTAATACTGGCTGCTAAATGAAAATGCATTCCTGGATAATGACCTGTTCCCTGGTAATTATTGTGAAAATCGTGAACCGAATATGTTGAAGGCAAAGTTGGTAAAGTTGGTGCTGTGGTGTGACCTGCCTGATGTTGTTGTTTCGCGTGTCGACGAATATGGAAACAGGTTCTACAAAAAATACGCGTACCATCTTGCGAATAAGCTATAAATGCATATACAGAAAAAGGAATTTGAGCATTTTACGCACTTCATGTGTTTGAGCCGCTGCATGAATCGATGTTTGTGCATGTTGTGATGTCGATGCTTGCCATGATGACCGTGTCTATCAGAACCTTCAAACTGACTCATATTTGCTAAACCTTCAACATCGGGTGGTATAGTTTCGGCCCACACCCGACAAATATTGTCTCTACAAGATGTAACAAGCATGTTGGAGACAGATCCCCTAGAAAAAAAAAAAAGAGAAAAAAAGAAAAAGAAAAGGAAAAGGAATGCTATCAATTTAACTGCAGCAATACAAATAGCAATACGTTACAAGATATTCTTTTACATACTTTGGCATATATTTGCTAGTCTTGCGCCAAGATAAATGTGTTACTGCACGAGGATGAGCAACATAGACAAAACTATAACTGTCACTACCCATAAATTGAGTAACACTTGCATGATCCATATTTCTTGTTGAAAACACTGAATAATTTTAAATATAGGTTTGTTAGAGGTTTTGTTGAATTAGTCGTTTACAGAATTAATTTTCATTACACGCGTAAGAATCTTACATTGTTTATTCTCAAACCATATCTTCACTAATCTATCATTAAATCCTGTTGTCGCAAATAATGTACCGTCTGGACTGAAACTCATGAGATGCACTGGTGTAGCTGTGCGACATTTCCAAACACAGTTCCATGCTCCTGGTTCATTTCCGCTACTCGAATCACCGGGTGCTGGACTTTCAGCGTCTCCACCAATCGAAAAAGTAACTGTACCAGCTGAAAAAAAATTAAAACGTACTTATATATTCTCTACTATATTCTCATATGAGAAATATATATATTCTCCTATTTGAAATTCCATCAGAATTGAATTGCATAATAAAACATCCTGCACAGGAGACAGAATATTACGTATAGAACTTTCCCTATATCAACAACATGTATATTAAAGCATCAAGGCATAGGAGCAACAAACTACAGCTTAGAGCACATTATGTTTAGAGTGACAAAAGTCAATATCTTTTAATTACTGCGTGTAAAAGAAAAAGAAATTATTGGTTCTAATACATTTAGAATATGTATTTAGTATTGAATAGCATTTGTTATGTAATAATTTCTGCAAAATAAACTTATTAAAGTCAATTTCAAATATTATTATCGTTTTTCGCATTCACATGTACTCTTTCAAAGTAACAAAACTCACAGTTTTGAAGAACATTTGAAGTATTTTGTTCACGTCCAGTTTCACCTTCCTGAGTTCGTAATGTATTTATCTTCACCGCTATACACAGTTTTATTATTGCGACAAGACACAAGACTAATATTGTGTGCATTTAAGTAGATGAAATTAAAAGGGATACCAATTACTATTAAATATAAATTAAACAAGAATAATGAGAAAAGCTTACTATGTTCTTCCTGAAATGGGGTTATATTTTGATGCCATAATTGTAAAAGTTCTCCTCCAGTTAATAATCTTGTTCCTTCTAAATTCCATGATAGAGAACTAATATTTGATTCAGTTGTCAGACTACCAGTTTGAACCCATCGGTATTCTAATTGCTATATGTTATAGAAAACAATTATTGCATAGCATATTGAAATATATAAGCATAGTTACCAAGGATAGACATTGGGATAGGAAAGGTACATACGTGAGAACATGTACTGTGAATAAGTGGAGTAGGCTCAAAAATGCAAACTTGATTTTCATAGGCAGCAGCTATTTTTCCAGTGTCGGTACTGCAATCCAAGCAACTGATCCTTATGTAGTTATGTACAGCTCCTGGTATTATTTGAACTCGTTCAAAATTACTGGCAAGAATTACTATGTTACAACCTGCCGCATATGCCTGTAATAGATGAATTTATTTTGTACCACTATGATATCAAGAAAACTTTTAAAAAGTTAAATAACAATGATGATTATAACAAACGATGTGAAATCATCTTTACAAATACGGATGAAACAAATACTAAAACACTTGATTTTACATAAAAATAGTAAAAATCAATAACTATATACTCGTTACCAATTAAAAACTAAAGCTATGTAATATGTTAATAATAATTGATTCGAATAGCAGTATATAAAATACATAACGAATTAATCACATAAAGTTGGAAGTTTAAAAATGTTTCATGGATGGATTTTTTAACGAGTATGAAATATTTCGGACGACTTGAATGTACAACATAGTAATTGCATATGTATGCATGTTAATATATGTACATATAAAAATATGTGTGTATACATATATATATATATATATATATAGGTATAATTCTAGAATCGCAAACAATTGTGGAAAGAGCTGATCAACAAGGTGAATCACTTACAGTAAAAGAAATCCCTTCGACAGAACCAACAGCGTAGCACCGATCACCTGCATTGCAAGCTCCACTTAATATTTGATGACAATTCATTTTTTTTATCAAATATTATATCATCCTTTGTTATATTGAGTTTCCAGTTGGATACGACAAATTTCTTAACTGTGGCTAACAATCATCGACAATCTTCTCTCTAAGCTACAACGTCGAAACGCTATCAGAAAGTGACATCACACGGCAGCACCTTCCTCGACTAGTAGCCATCTTTAAATGGATTTTCTCGATACGATATACATAGTACATACATACTATTACCTACTTCTGCCATCTAAACCTAAACATTCTGAACCATTTAAACTACTAACTATTAATATGAGAATTCAATATGTTTCATCCTTTACATGTGTATATGTAGCAATATACGCGCACAAATTTTATGTGAGCTTTATTTGAACATATTTGATCGAACTCGAAGAAATTTCCTATAATATTTGCATCAATATACAGCAAATACGCTATTCACGATTATTTGGATATTTATTTAGGTTTTATATTCATTAATACAATATGTCATAAAATTAAAGGATCGCCAAATTTTCACCGGAAAATAAAGATTATCGATATTTGGACTACTGTAACTTGGTGAAAGAAAGTCGTGCAATAGGTAGTAGATCTCAGGGTCATTTTAAAGTGTAAAGTCTCTACTTTCACACCTTACACTTAATTTTTTCAGATCCCTTTTTGTTGTAAAACGGAATGAGAAACTAAAGTTGCTTTTTTCCTTTTCAAATTTCACAAATTGAAACAACACTACGAAATTAAAGAAATCTTTTACAGAATTTGCTTTAACACGATTTTGCGAAGGAAACTCTCCCCTTTACAACGATTCTAAAGAGTTGATGTACGATTGTTCTTATTTGTTTATCGTACTTTAAACGAGAAGTATGCCGCCAATATTGGAATACCTCAAGGTGCAGCACACAGGGTTTACATAAACATATAGCTTTAATTAGATTGACTAATTCTATAGGTATTTTATTGTTTGAATAATTATACCATACAATTTAGATATTGCAATTTACAGTTCGATCATTGATGTATTCCAAAATTCGGATAATATATATTTTTAATTATAATGAATTCGAAAGGATGAAATAAGAAAATAATTTTTATTCAGAGAGCTGACAAAGTAGTGCGACTCCTCTCATGACCCAATGTTCTGGCGATTTTAATGTAGGTAAGGTCATAGCGATAACAAAATTTGTCGAATGTCCAGTGGTTGATAAAACTCCTCGTCTTTCGCTAGTTTTATATACAGGGCACATGTATGTTACTTTTTCCTTTATATCCCCTTTTTTCACAGGTAATAACCACATCTAAAATGATAATAATACTAAAGTGGGAAGAAAGGGGCAAAAGCGAATGAAAAAAAAAAAAAATGTAAAATAGATGGATAAACATAATGTAATACTTACAGGAAGCATAGGTTCATAAAGTACTTTTGGAAAGCTTTCATCTAATGTCATTTGTTTTTTATTAAATCTGGCACCATCTAAAAACAATCCGTATACATAAACTCCATCCTCAGGAGGAAGTACAGGCATTGTATCGGATTCTAACACGAAGAAATCAAAGATTAAAAGGTCTATAGGAATCCGATATTTCCTCGCATAGTTTTGTCTGGTTCCTGTCAAAAATGCTTGAGTAAAATAAAATCCTGAGATCCAATATATGACCGGTGCTCCCTTTTCATACCATTCCTATAGTAAATATAATTAAAGTTAGTCTCGAGACTTGTCTTAACGTTAAAGTATGTATATATATTAATAACCCTTTTCCTACTTTATTTACGTACAGTTAATGTATCTAGAATAGCTTTTGTATATTATATTAGTGACCTTGTTAAGTGAAATGTTATAAGGAAAAATATTAAAAAATGTACGTTTATACATAGATATTCATGTATTATAGTGAACCAGTTAGTTTCATATCATAAATCAGACAGAAATGTTATCATTTAAAGATATGAATGATAATAGCGATTTATAAGAAATAATGTCTTACTTTAAGAAAATTTAAGCGGCTTAGTAAATCATGTACATAGCTACCAAGTGGTTTTAACGATGGATAAGAGTATTGTTGCCATAAAGCAGGTATCTTGTTTGTCAAAATTGCGTCATAAATATCTTCCAATTCAAATGACATGATAACAATACCTGTGTGTAATTGTAAATAACAGATACGTATGAGGATACGACGAGTTAACTAGAAATGTAATATAGGACATTTGCTAAAAATAAAAAGACCTTTAATAGCTCGTATAATATTTTCCAGACTGGTTCTAACATAATTGAGAAGTTTGTTAAATCTTCCCATTTCTTGGACCAACACAGTATTCATACTTTGTTCGTAAGACATTGGATATTTTCCAAGTGCCGATACAAGATCATAGTCATCTGGCAATTTTTGTAAAATATCATTCGACATTCTAAGCACTATTTCATCGTTGGTGAATTGTCCAGTTCCAGACTTGACGCTTTCCTGCCAATGGACGAAAATAGACCAAAAAATGGGTTTTAACTCGATGATTCTTTTTATACTTATAATTAATGCGACATTAAACTTTTATCATTAGACAGTCGATAAGAAATTGAAAAGAATGTGCTGCAAATTGACTAACCTGTTGCAATTGCCAGAGATCCTAATACAGCGATGATATAATTGGAGGAGTTGGAAAAATTATTATAAGAAAAAAATTAGTTGTTAAATATAGTAGCAAGTACCTACTTACAAATCAATGAAATATCCCTACCCCCTTTTTCATTCTATGTTTATTCAAAATTAGTTTGGTTCTTCCAAAAAATTTATTTATACTTACTGGATAAACAAAAACAATAGAGATAATGTTAGATGTAAAGAAAAATATATAATCTATAGGTACATACCATACGGTCCTAAACAAGGTTGCCACGTAAAGATAAATACATGAAATATGTAATGAATGCGGTATGTAATAAGGCAGGTAGTAAGTCGGAAATATAGAGAGGAGGAACTGTAGGAGACGGAAAAGTAGATTACCTGTGTTAGTAGGAGCGACGAAAACAAGAGGTTCGTTTCATGCTGATCTTTGATGATATCCGCATTTTCGTTCATACCGAAAACACTCGGTTCAGTGATTAAGGGTAAGTTTTTTGTGTATTCCACGAACGCTTCATGCTCTCGCACATTTGGGCAATAATAAACCATCAAAGTATCATCGAAATAATAACGTTTTTCGATAAGTAACTCCCTGGAAAGTAGTTGAAATCACGATGGGAGAATTGGATGGGAACATACATACATATGAATGTGAAAGTATGTCGTATATACATATGAAAGTATGTACGTATAGTAGAGTATATGTATAAGTGATAGATATGTAGAAATAGAAAGGTATGAATTTACTGGCAATAAAATTTCGACAATATCGTATTCAAAGTTCTGCGATCCCAGTCATCCGTAACTCTTCCGCCGTAGTTGCATTCTCCGGTCAAATACTTGAGAGCATCGAATCTCACATCTTCAAATTGATCGAGGAAAAGGTGTAATTGTAAAACACTGATTCGAAGATCAGTCTCGTTGAATTCGTATGTAATGTTCCAACCGATTGGGCCAAATTGCCGTCTTTCCTGGATTACAGCGTGGAAGAAACACAACGAATAAAGGAGCTTCTTGAAGTTTTCCGTTTGGGAACAAGATTCGAAAAAATCCGGATCAATAATCGGATCACTCGTGTACGATCTAACGATGTTAGCTCTTAAGCCTTTCGGCGGTTCATTCGTCATTTTTATACTATTCTCTAGAACCGAGGACGGAAAATGTTCGGACGGGTAGCTCGTCAACCACAGTCGAAACTCTGAGTGAATCGTATCGGGCATCAAACCTTCGCAAATTTTTTCCAAGGTACTCATCCAACTAATCGCTAAGTGACAGTTTTGCAGAACAACCCAGTTACCAACTATCACAGCGGTTTGAATCATTTCCTCGGCAATTGGTCCCTGTCCTATTAAGCATTCAAATTTATTAATCCCATTTATTCTCACCTTTTCTCAACGCTGTGAAATTGTCCCGAAAATATTTTTTTATTATATTTTTATTTTATCTATTATATTATTAAACATACATATATATATATATATATATATATATATATATATATATAATATATTATAAAAATCAAACCACTTGCCTTGGCCGAGGGAAATAGAGAAAAGGCGATTGACGCTATAACCTTGTTCATCCGCAAACGAGAGTAATAATTGCGCTGGATCGGTACCGGGCGTCAATACGAATATCAATGGAGTGCAGCAGTTTGAGTCGGCATAAGTCGAAGCCAAATCGAGCGGTGGCGGTTCGATAAACTGTGAACCAAGTTCCGCTGAAAGTTAATTAATAAGTTGGTAAGTTTAGGCTAGATAAAGAAAATATCGGATCGACGATACCTTGGACGAAATTTTGCACTGCTGGGAGGATCTTATCAGGACGAATGCATCTCAGTATCAACATTCTTTTAAATAGGTTCAGATGTTGGAACGGCACAGGGATTGTTTCGATCTGCGGTTCCTTCGAGTCGAATAATTGTTTCCACTGGCTGGTATTGCCAGTAAATGCTTCTCGAATACCCTAACGGAATCGGAAGAAGGATGAAAAGCCAGTACGTTAAGTAGAACACGTACGTACACGTACCCGTGCGCGTGTTCATTTTAAGTGGAAATGGAATATCGCGAATTCGCTTTCCAGACTAACCGAGAACTCTTCAACCTCGTCAAGATTACACAGTTCGTTCCATTGTTTAGTCGGTAGCCATGTTGTTGGATTTACATATGGATTATCGATACCAACTCCACCCGTTAATAAAAACATCCAATGCGATGGACAAAGTTCCCCTCGTTGATCGAGCAAATTGATGGTCAGTAACAGAGAAAACAATAGCTTGTCCTTCTCGAATAAGGATCTACAAATGTTCGCGTACAGAGAGTATGTGAAATATTTCATAAGATCTTTTAGTCGTTGTTCAACCATTTCCGCTGGTTCCGTATGATCGATAGCCAGTTCGAATAAATTTACGAACCACGACAATGAATATTGATACATAGGATCGATATTTACCAAGGCAGCTGAAACAAAATTTCATTATTTCCAATCTGTCAATCCCTTTTTATTTCGATTATCTATCGGTCTAGATCGCAACCATTTTTCGATAGATAACAGAAGGGAAAGGGATGATCAAAATTCGTAATGTTACGCAATGTGCAACAAGTCAAGACTGATACCAGTGGTGAAGAACAATACGGTGGAATATACGGCGATAGGCGTGTACTGCAATCTAGCATCGTCGATTAACTTTTCCGTTTGTTCAGCTACCGTTTGTTTCACTTGAATTTCATTGCTCAAATTTTTAGACGATGTTAAAATATCTACCGCTTCTTCGTCCTCTAATACGTTGCCTTCGGCAATCGATAATATTTCCAAGATTTTGTCCTCTGTTTCTTGCAATAGCCTGATTTTTTGTTTTTATTTTTTTGAGAATATAGAGGAAAAAATGGTTTTCATTGATGTATAACATTTGTAATATTTTACAGTGGAACCAGTTACTTTTTATTCGCAGCTCCTTGCATGATCAAAGCGTTCTTTTCCGATTCCAAGTCTGGTCTTTCCTTCGCTACAACAATGCCCAATAGCTGATCTTCTAGTCCGGTTGGTGTTATCATGAAATTCAACAGTGTTACCTTCACTGCTACCTCTGGTAAATAATGCGGATTCCTTAATCTCGTGGTAATGTACAATCTAATAACAAAGCGAAATGACTATATGTGACTCTGTGTGTGTGTGTGTGTGTGTGTGTGTGTGTGTGTATATATATATATATCCAAATACCTAAAATTGAAACTGTATTCGATAATTGCATCGCCGAATTTTATACAGATCGCGCCGGCCTGCTTGAATGTTTCTTTAAGTAAAATCGGTTCGAGTATAGCGTCCAATTCTTCGTCAACATGTTCAAGAAGTACTGGTAATCCAAATTGCAATGCGTTTTCTAACACTCGGCCGTAGTCAGGCTGAGTTAGCCGGATAATATTCACGTTATTTTGTTTTTCCATGTTTTTTATCCATCTATTAGCCTGACCTTGAGGATCTATTATAAGCGGCCATCTTCTTGCATTTCTACACGTTCGACCGATGTAAGCGCGAATTAGTATTGCAGTAGCAAACATCGTAGAAGAAATTACGAAAGATACAAAGGGAAGAATCCTATATCACGAATTCGTTTGTTTGCTTACTTGATGATAATACCGTTATCGATTGAAAATGCATCGTTTGGGAGTCCGAAAATATTCCAAGATCTGATTAAAGCTGGATTTCCAAGGATGTCGCGCAATTGGAAATCGGAACTACAAATTACCTGCAAATCGGTACATCGTTTTACCCATAGAACAGTTTGTCGAAGGCGAAACGGCATCGTGAATGGACCTAGGTACGCGACCACGCCAGAAGCGATCACGATATCACCCATTAATCGCTGATACCTGTACAGCGTTCCCAATTTTCCATTACATTTGACCACTATACATCCCGTATCGTATAATGTCGCGTGCATGACAGGCACACGCACACGCACACGCACACGCGCGCACGCACGCACACGCACGCACACGCACGCACACGCACGCACACGCACGCACGCACACGCACGCACGCACACACAAAAAAATTGACCTTTCTCCTAAAGATTTCGCGGTATCGGACCAACGCGAATATTCTCCGCCCAAACCTCCAATTAGGTCCTCGGCTCGTTTTAGCTTGATCTCACAGTCTGCCACTTTGTCGGACATTGCTTGAAAAGCAATTTTTCTTTGATCCAAAAGTTCTTCCAATATTTTCAATCTTTCCTAAATGCAAAATCATTCGTTTTCATTTGGTTTCGCGGTCGTAGTGGCGCATCGCGTGTTATTCGAAAGGTTACTGGCCGACTTATCAGATGAAAAAGATACGATAGTCGAACTATAGATACATAATACGTATTCGTTATTCACCGTAGTCAATATAGTCATTTGAAAATAGTCGGTATACCTGTACTTGTCGAAGTTGTTCTCGCTTTTCTTTTAGGGTATCCATGGCTTTATCATAAACCTTCTGAGCTTCTTCCAAAGCTCTTTTCTTCGGAGCGACTACTTTCGATACTTTATCATATTCCGACATTGCGAATACCCATCGGCACAATCCCTCGCATGCTGTTGACACTTTCTTTATCTTTTCAGGATTAAAGTCCGGATTAGTCAGGTATTCTCTTCGAATCTTTTCGATCACTGTATCAGGTATGTTATCCTTGTCAAAATTGAGTAACGAATCGAGAAATTTCACGTCACTCAGCATTCTAAGAGCAGCCCTCCAATAATCCTCGATGAATGTACCGTCAGGTTGTTGAACTCTCTCTGGTTTTATTTGCTGTGGAAGAGAATGTACGTAGGAGGCGATCCAAGTGACGACAGATACAAAAGAAAGAGAAGAAAGTCTCAATTTCGCTCTTACGCGTTTGTTACGTCACTTGGACTACCTAAGGTGTAAATACTGTAAAGCCTAAAAATAATGGCTGGTTGTTTTTATATATTTCAACAAGACTTAAAATTAGAGATACTAAGAAAGGTAATGGACAGTGCGTGTTGGAATAAATATCTGTACTTGAAGCAAAGATATTTCCGATAAAAGAAAATGTGTGATTTCAGAGATAAAGTATACATATGCATAGATGAGTAGCAGCGAATGTGTCAAGTAAGCAAAGTGTCAAAACGAGTTGAAGTAATAATGTATCTTAAATATACTTCCTAACGAGATAATTAGTATTAACTTAGTAACATTACATTAGTAACGTGATTCTTATCTTTTTCAGTTTTTCTACCTTGTGGTAAGTACGGCGAAGGACAAATTACGAGTTAGATAAACTCTGTCATCTAGATAGTTTACTAGATGTTTAGAAACTGAACAACGCAAACCTTGAGGACACAGACGCTCTCGACGATCAATCTCACTCCTTGCGGCGGTTTCTTCATCGTTCTTATTACAGCAATGTCGGTAGTCGTCAAAGTGTCCAAAGCGCTTTGAGCACGTTTTAGAATTGGCATCGCTTCTGCTAAATCAGCGTCACATTCCGCTTTAATCGCAGCTGCCTCGTTCGCATAAACCTATAAATTAAATAAATTACGGTTATAGCGTAATAAATTACGGATAAGAGGGATCGAAAGTTGATAGATAAGTAGCAAGTCGTATCGTGTAAATAAAATGTTTGTTAGTTATTTTAGTGAATATTTCAGTAACCTCGGCTACGCTTTCATCAATTTTCACAACTTTCTCAAATTCTGCCACTTCTTGTCTTTCCTTATCAACCTCGAGCAACATTCTTTCAACATCTTGGGTGGCGGTTATTAGCTGCGGTTGCAGCGATTTAAGAGTTTCTTGCATCGTTACTACTTGTTTTTGCGTTTCATCTAATTGATCCAAACCACGCTCGTATCGAGTTTTCGCATTAATTATTTCCCTATTTTGTTAAAAAAAGTCGATTTAGTTAGTATCAGCCGGTGTAATGTTAACCGATTAACAAGCACCGACAAGCACCGACAAGCACCGACAAGCACCGACAAGCACCGACAAGCACCACAATAATCGATCTGAATCGATTTTCCATACGTACGTGCATGCATATGTGTTACGTATTTATATTACTTACGTACGTTATTATTATGTACGTATGTACGTACGAGCAATGGGACTTACTCTCGTTTTCTTCCCAACAGATCCTTAAACGTGTTTATCATTTCGAGGTACGACGTCGGGGTGACATAAACATGTCTATTTAGTCGAATGAAAAACTCTGCGCTCAAATTTTGCGTGGAGACGTGAAAGAATTGACACATGTCGATACCAGCGGTTCTTTCGTTATCCGTCAATTCAATGGCCCGCAGAAATCTAGTCGCAACCGCTAATAGAGCATCCTCTGGCCATGGCTTAAATCAAATTTCGACACAAGTAAAACGAGACATACGCTGCGTGTTTCAAGTTCCAAGTATGTATTACAGTAATGTACTGTAATACTGATCTAACTATAATACAATGTTAGTAGGTGGCCATTTATTGTTACTATCGTCATCATTATTATCTCACAGGATGATATAATAGGTATCAAGTTTATGCGAATACCTGAAGCCAATCGATGGTACAGCAGTTGACTAATGCCGGAAATTTTCTGATCCGGTTGCGAAAATCATTTCCTATCGGTGACATCACCATTACGATGTGTAGTTGATCGCGAGTTATCTGAACGAAAAGATTGAACAATGCTACCGCGCTTCCATCCGTTTGCACCGATCGGTCCCGCTGCCTGTCTATTTGCTTCATGTGTTCACATATTTCAGCTAGTTCCTCGGCGGTAAATATATTCGGTATCTAAATATTTTAACCATCATCGTCAATCTCAATCCCATTTGATGAAAGAAACAAAGAAAAAGAAAGAGGAGGAAACAGAGCTAAACATATATTTATGTTTACGAATGATTTCATTTTACCTCTCCAGAATTAAGAATATTGCTGATATCTTCGAGGAAGCTTTCCTGCTTAATTTGTGCATCGGAGAAGAGAAAGGTGGAGTGGAGATCGGTGGCAGTCACGCGCCTTAGAATCTCTTTTATATCCTCATGCCACGAGTTAACTCCATATTGTTGAGTAACTTCAACTTGAAAAACGTCGTAGTCACATATATGCGAGGCTAGTCTAGTTAACGACTGTCTTCCCGTACCGCCGACTCCGACAAGAAGCGCGTGATTACGCGGTTGCTTGATAATACGAGAGATTCGTGACAAATGTTCGATGGCGTACCTAACGTGTTTCCCGTACGTTTACATTCAAATCTGTTATATTCGCGTACGTATCCATATTTATCTTTATTAACAAATTATTCAATATCGTACGATGATGATTGTATCGTATATTTACCGGAATAACACTAAATTCATCGGCTTTCTAGACATTGTATTGTATTCAGCTAAATAAGTTTCCACTATTTCTCGTAACTGGTCGAGATCTGGAACCTCTTGATAAAGTCTGATATCTACCTTGGTGTCGCCAAAATCGCAATACACTAGATTTCGAAGTTCTTGCTCGGTGATTATTGCTTGTGACTTTAATTCGATAGGAAAGATAGAAATGAACAGCATGTTGTTATCAACGTTGGAAAAGTAAGTTTGCAAACTTACTTTATCATCCAAAGTTGCTTCCCTTTGCGGGGGTAGAAGATCTTTAAACAGTTCATCCATTAGCACGTTCATTCGACCGTTCAAAGTGACGCGTATTTGTTTCACCAGCCAAGAGATATCTTCTTGATCTATTAAACGATCCCCAAAAACTCGAAGTACCTCGTGAACCCAGAGTCTCCTCATGCTGGTTAAACTCGGCATAGTTTCCGGGACGGACAGCAGGACTCCCTATGTATTTGCATATTATTACTGTATACATACATACATACATACATACATACATACATACATACATACATACATACGCTCGTCCATGGAGATCTGTACTTGCACGCGTGTGTATGTGTGTATGTATGTATGTATGTGTATGGAGAATAATCTCGTGCGTTGTTCGAGAAGATGTTCGTGTGGACTACTTACACGGATGCGCTGATACTCAGTATCAAACCTACTACACTACGCTTTAATACGTGTATATATCGTTGTTGTAACTTTCGTTCTAAACGCTCCAATTAATTTAACTGACATAAATTTATTGAAGCACAGCTGATACTAACCAAGCATGTGTTTAAATAAGTTTGACGATTTAAAGATATAAAATGACCTGTATCACTTTGGAAAAGTCGCGAAGATTGAAGACATAATGACATTTGGCCGGTGTTGGTAACAGATTAGAGAGACTTTCCTTGTATACATCCAACGTGCCCAGAACGATTTCGTCGATACATGGATCGAATTCTTTACTGAATCCTCTGAAAGAAATATACATTTTTTATTTTCAAAAAGAAAAAAAAAAGACAGGGGAAGGAGCACGAGAAAGGCATGTAAAAACGGGGGCAGAAATAAAATGGACAAAAAAAGGAAGAAACGGACGAAAGAGAAGAAACGTATCCACTACATATTATTATATGTATAATAATCACCTATTACTAATTACTATTACCATATGTGCGCGCTCACATACAAACACATACACGTGGATCAACTAAAGCTTTGTACAAACCTCGTATCAAGATGCCAGAGCACGATTTTACTAAATATCATAGTCATTACTTCGTCTTCAAATTCTGATATCGTCAAGACCACAAAATGTCTTTTAAATCGGGGTGTAACGTCCTTACCGCCGCGATATGGCGGTGCCATAGCACACATTAGATGAACGTCGATCAGTTTTATCATACTTTTCTCTCTTCTATCGTACCTGCAACAAATTTTAAACAGCATTCTACAGAAAAATGAATTTTCGATAGCTTTTTCGCTTGTCACTATACACATATATCATTAGAAACAAAGAACTAAACAGAACCGAAAGGAAAATCATTTCTTTTCTTACCATTCTCCGTGATCCAACCATTGACGTAACAGTTCGATCGGAGGTTGTGCCCCGTAAATTTCTTTCATCGGCATCGAAAGATCATCGACAAAAACGATCCACCGTTTACTTATAGGCGCTCCGTAAACGCCTTTCCGCCGTCTATCCAATTTTCCCATAATCGTGTCTTGAGTTTGATTCGCCGTAGTTTGCGCAGAAAAATTGATAATCAGTGGTTTGTTTATCGTGGGATTATTTTTTCTTAATAGAAAATCAATTATATAGACCGATTTTCCAGTTCCAGTGGGGCCTACGAATAGTACTGGTTTTTCGTTGCTTACTAGCAAACGAAATAGGGCTGTGTACCGTATCGTCTCAACGGTAGGCACTATTATCTGATTTACAGGAATGTCACGAGGAATCGGTGGGCTGTCAAGCAATTCATCAGACCATAGTCTCCATTTTCCTTTGCCCTGGCCGTACAGCAACAGTAAACACCATCGATAGAATTAGGGAATTATATGTATAAATTGTTTTCACGTCGCACATTCAACGCAATTATCTTTGATAGATTTCTGATCAACTTACCTCTTTGATAAATTTGTAGTCAAAGACAAGACCATCTCTTGGCATAATAAATATATATGGTTTCAAAGGTGGTTTTATCGGTTTCGGTAATTTGAACATTTCTATCAAATCCACAGGAAAATCTCTTTCAAGAAAGCCACGAAAGAGAACGCTGAACCGTTCTCTCGATTTTACAGTCAACGTACCTCCCAGCGCCCAGATACACGAAAAGAAAAATGAACCCTGAAAATTTTCGATTATAACCAATTCCAAATATAATACTCTAACTAATATAATTCAACTTGTCTCATATCTCGCAACAAATTAGATAAAACGTTATTTGCACGAACAACACCATTACTTGAAACGATTATTATTACTATTAAAGTAAATATTTTCAATTCGGAATAGATATATCCCAATCTAACCTCGACTTGGGCTCGAAGATCTAACTCGTCGATATCCTTGACAGCTTTCTCGTCTCGATATTCAGCAAGAAAACAGTCCATCAGATAGGTCAGTGAACGCACGAGATTTGTATCTGGCATCGGGCAAATTTTCTATAACATCGGAAGATTGAAGCTCGTTCAAACAGAATATAAGTAGACTGGAATAAACGAAAGACAAAAAATAAAAACCTGAACATGTTCGTGATGTGACCAGTAAAGTATAGGATCGCAAAATCTTCGAAATAAGGACTGATGTAGAAAATTTTTTAACCACGAATTCATCACAGGCGGAGTATCAGCTAACCAAGATTTAAGTACAGGATCCCAACCAAGTGCATCTGGTTCCATGTAAATCATTCCTATATTCGAGAAAAGATGAGAAATATTTGTAACCGTATTTGGTGTATTTTAAAAAGGTTCGCAAATATTTATCGAAAAGAAGTATAATGGAAAAATAGGATAACAAAGGTATACATACATACATACATACATACATACATACATACATACCGCAACGGGAAACTGTTGCAGGCGAGGCATGCTCTAAATCCATCGTTTCAAATATCAAATTGGTATACGGTGCTAATTGAATAATTTCTCCGCTCATTAGGCAAAGCTTTTTGTTGTCATCGAGTACAGTATTCATGCTTTCGATCCAGACTGCGTCTATGGGCCCGTCAAAGATTAACCATTTGCGATTTTCGTTGGTCGATGTTGCAAAAGCACGGTAACTGATAGCCAAAACTCCATCGGACCATTCATGGGATATCGGATCGAACTGTCCATATAATTGACCCAACGGAACAGCTTTGGGATTCATCGCAAACTTTTCAACTTTACGTTCGCTTATTAGATTCTGAAATATCTTATCTCTTTAAAAAAAAGGCAAACAAAACGCATACTATCTTACGAGTTGAAACCTACGACCAATAAAATGGCTTACTCGTTCTTCGCAAAGTTTTAATGCGTCAGCTAGAATATTATACGCTGTTGTCTTTCCAGCGAATGGCAAGCCAACAATCATAAATCCATGTCGAACGATCATCATCTCGTATATCTGTTGTATTTTCTCCAAAAACCAGGCGCTACATTGTAAATTCGACGCTGAGCAAACGTCATAAACACATGTATTCAAATCAGTATAGTCTGGCTCTGGGAGTTTAACACCAGGAAAGAGATCCGATGTAATACCCTAAATCGAACGAGTTAGCAGCTTCAGACTAAAAAAATAAGAAGGGGAGGGGGGGGGACGAGAGGGAGGAATATAATAAATACGTACGTTGAATAATGGCAAGTCTTCGCTGAGAAATTTGGGTAAATTGACGTCTTTGATACTGCGCAATATTAATATATCCTCATCCACTTCTGGATATTTTATTTTTAAATTACCAGCCGCCACCAGAACAGATTTCACTGCCCTCATCCCATAATCGTAATGATTTTGACTCGACAATTGTTCCGAGCATAGCCTGTAAGCTGTTACAATCTTTACCGAGAGCGGACGTGCGTCATAAAATCCATATGAATACAATGTATTTTCGGCTATCAAAGCGTAATCTGGCACCTAAACAAGGTGGTAAATTGGCAAATTATTCAGAAACTTCCCCGGTTTTCGATTTATATGATTTGGTAAAGTTCCCTTACTTTCTATTGATTAATAAGTTCCGTAAAAGTTATTCCATACCAACCATCATTGCTACCGGTCGAAAGAGCGCCTTTAAATTATCCGGAAGTTCGGTTCTTCCAGCATAACCAGGGTTCATCGTAATAAAAACAGCACAAGTAGGGTCTAACTTGATTTCGGTGCCTTCGAAATCTAGTTTAGTTAATCCAGCGTTAATAGCTCGTTGAATCGTTAGAATTTGTTGGGCTACTACCGACAATACTTCGAGATCGATCCGATTAAATTCATCGAAACAAGACCACGCCCCGCTGCTTGCTAATCCCTGGAGTAAGTTTTCATATACATGTATGTTACGGTATTACACATGTTGATGAGTACGGTGTATTCTTAAGCGCGAATGAAACCAAGTGGCAAATAAAATTAGTAGTTAAGAATTTACCTTAAAAAATTTGCCCAATGCGATGTAATCGAGACCTTCCGAACAATTAAATACGACGCATTGTTTAGCTACAGCCTTAGCCAGATCCTTGGTAGTTTCGGTCTTGCCAGTTCCGGCCGGACCTTCGGGCGCGCCACCCAGGTGTAAACTTAGCGCGCTAAATAATGTTCGGTAACATCTATCGGTCAACGGCGTTATGACCAACCTAGATGTGTTGCCCAGGTACTCGTACGCGTACTTCAACGACGTGTTTATCATCGTTGACCACAAGTCTTCGTCCTACACGTATACGTATAGAAATAGATACATCGTATCCAACTGACACAACGATATTATTTCTCTCTCTCTCTCTCTCTCTCTCTCTCTCTCTCTCTCTCTCTCAGCGCGTGCCTACCATCCAATAGTATCTCAATTGTGCCAACCACTTGAAATCAGTAGCGATGCTGACTCTTTCTTTATACAATTCCGTTACAATATCTCGGCTATGCACGTCCATCGTAACCAAGGCCTCTGAAATCAATTATACCTACATCTATGTATCACATAAGGGTAATGAAACTATGAATCCCTATTAATTCTACGTATTCTATGCCCTATTATGTCTTTTCATACCCAATGTTACACGATTTTGCGTTGACAATATGCCACGTACTAATTTCACTATCTCATTCAATTCGTTTGTACAATTGTCGACGTAGTTCTTCAAGTCCTTCAAAGACTTGGACAACACCGCCGTCACATCGGCTGTCCAATAAAGTTTACTGACACAAAGAATAGTCTGACCGGGCCATTCTAACGCCCATTTTGATCTGACCTGCTTTAAAAACGCGTCCTTCGCTTGCACCACCTATTGAACATATACTCAAGTGTTAAAATGTCTTGTTTATCCTTCAATTTGATGACACTTCCAACAAGTAGGCATTTCATATTTTTATATTTCTCTATTTTCTCCTATTTTCTTAATGAAATTTCAATGGAAATGTGCGCACTGCCGTTTGCAGTGATTTCTATTCACCTGTGCTTTAACGCTCCTCTTCATAGAAGATTCTAGTTCAAGTAACCACTTTTCAACTTGACCTCGGGCCGCCGTTGTATCGATAATATCTTCGAGAATGATTTCTTCTCCCTCAGAGGATTTTATAGCTGTTATTTCCAAATCGACCGTGAAGCTTACTTGAGCAATCCCTTCGAAGCACTTTTTTAGATGCGGTTGTACTCTAGTATAATATAATACATTGTAAGTATGTCGATCAGCGTCGATTAGCGTCGATTGGCGTCGGTTAGCGTCGGTTAGCGTCGGTTAGCGTCGGTTAGCGTCGGTTAGCGTCGGTTAGCGTCGGTTAGAGTCGATTAATGTCGATTAAGGGACATTAAAAAGAAAGTATTCATTTACATATGTACATATAATATATATGTCGGAGATAAAGGGACATCGGGCCTTTCGTATGGAATGGTTAGGAAAGACCCCGATAATTTAGCCTAGACTTTTTATGATTACTGTATGTAGACAATAAAACTTGAAAATTAGTTGTTTATGATTATGGATGCCCGAGAATTATGACAAGGGACTTGGGCCCGAAGCGACATAACGGGTCGCTGAACGTAGCCACGGTCACGGGAAGGACATGTACCTAACAGAGGTACGGAGTAATTAAATAACTCTTCTTAAAAACAAGGATTGACCCGATGGAGGTACAGAGAGGAGTATATAAGGGCAGCTCCCTTATTATTATTAATATATTATAGTATAGTATTCATTCAGTCAGATACGTTCTACTCGCACTGTGTATCTTTACGTCAAGTGACATCGCCACCGTGAATTAGGAATTTCAGTATTACTTAGCCCGCGTAAGAAATCAGATTCGTCCTCCCGTGAACCGTGGATTCGTTATCAAAACCTAAGATCATCGTCATTAACATCTCGAGTATCTAATCGCCACGATTACTTGTCAAATTCGGTAATAATCATAGTTGGCACTAGTAGATATTATTTATATTGCATAATAACAATGGCCGGTTCGTGTGAAGATTAGTTACACGCCCCTAATCCTAAGGCTAACCCGACATGTATATATACTATTGATAAACTATATCTAAATTTGTACCTGGTAGGATCCTTTGTTTCCGATAATATTTCCAAGAGCTCGTCATTCGACAAAAAAAAGAATCGCGGGAAGTATAATCTTTTCTTTTCCAAATAGGCAGTAAGTCCTTTCTGTACTAAATCCAGGAGATTTATACATTTCCTCAATCGTTCGAGCATTTTATCGATTTCAACGACCGACATAACTCGAGGATCCGCTGCTACACATGACATAATTTCTCTCCAAATCTATGTACAGTTATTAATGGTTAATTATCAACGTTTTAGTACATTTTTTCCTTCTTGCGTGCGGATGAAGTTATATTAGCCGCTTTCCGAACAAGGACGCAAACTGGGAAGATTGCGCGAAATCAAAATTTTAGGAGAAGAATTTATCTGTATACCTTATCTACAGCGCTAAAACGTCGACCTTCCTCTGGCATTTGCTGTTGAATATCAGGCGACGAGAATATCGGTTCAAGGTACATCCACGTTGCTTGAACTTGTAGCCAATAATCCATGATGCTTTGTAACAGGAGTAATTTCGATTCCCATTCTCTGTTTGTGAAAGAAATGAAAAATAAATAATCGTTGTTGGCAGTTTTGACGCGACGTGACACGATTATGGAACCGATAAAGTAAACGTAGGAAAATTGAAAATTACTAACAAAGTCTCTTTTTCAAATGGTTTGATATAAAGAGAATTTTTCATAGTTTGAGCCTTGATCAAATGGTCATCCAAAAGTAATTGTATATCATCAATGCTCGCAATTACGTAGGTGCCCGTATCGCGGTAAGGATTAACGATGAATGTGATCTCTGCCCAATCAAGGTGCATTCGGACGAGTGCTCTTTCCAAGCTTCCTTCCTTCGTCGCTGCTTCCGATATTCCTTCGAATTTCGTAACGTAGTCAGCTAACCCGTAATCGAGAATCTACAAAATATTTAATTTCATTCTACGTATAGTACATGTCTATATATATATATACATACACACACACACGCGCGCGCATGCACACGAATACAACATCTACTACTTACATGTGACGTGTGAGAAGGAATACATGAAATTAATTGGTTAGGAGAGAGAAGAAAATACATACATTACCTTGGCAAGTGTCATCGATTCGTCAACCTTTATGGGAAAGCCAACAATTTCCGATACTTGTTCCCAGTGGCGATTCTTTAGGGAAGGGTTTCCAAGAGTAACAATCACAGGCATGTGTTCTTTAAACTCTTCTACCTTTGTTCGTATATTTTCAGCGAGTTTTTTTGTTATTGGTTCTTGTATAGATCGTTCTAACCTGTAGATTGTTCGATAAGCGATTGCTGTCGCGGTTTCGATCTCCTCCGGTTCCTGAGAACCTATCATCGAATTCATCCATGTATCGTAGTTTGTTAAAAATTCGCAGGTCGCGTCGTACAATCTTTTATATGGCCCCAGTTTATCCGCTGTCTAAATTAAAATAGCAACAAATTTCATTATACACTGTATATGTATACCTATTTATATACATATGTAATTATTCAGCTATACCAACTATACCCGTGTATTTTCTGTATATATAATACTGTAATTACTGTACATATATAACTGTAATCGTGTAACTTACTGCTTTCCGTAAAGGATACTGGGACTGTTCCCAACCAAATAGTTCCTCTTCCTCGTTAAATCCGTCAATCGTATCCATCGCCGTGATCAGTTTGTTTTCTAAACGATCAGCCTTCTTTTTATACCGATATATTTCTTCGATATTGCCCCAATACTGTAATTCGTCGCAGTACTTTGCATATATTTCAAGTTCACGTTCGAATTGTTCGATTTTTTTCTTAAGGATGTTTTGGAACTCCCCGATTTTACTAGCAGCTATCTCACGGTGTTGTTCAAAAATATCCGGAAGCTTGTAATACCTTGTAACGTGTCCAATAAATGAGTTTCATTCACAGATTTCGTTTTCTATTTTTCCACTTACCATTGAAAAGCAAAATTATTGATTTTCAATTCAACAGGAGTTAAGATCGAATAATCTGATAGAACAACGATATATTTAATAATTTCTCTCAATCGACTTTCAAGCTGGCTGGCAGTTTCTGTTTCCGTGGTATTTATAAATTTTCGAAGTTCTATCAATTCCCTAGTGTTTGCTGGAACGCTTAGCGCACGGTCTACGATTCGTTGATATTCATTCCCTACGCTAGTACCGGAGGTTAGAATGATTAAATTATTCATTTTTATTTTGGCATTAGACATAAACTAAATAAATACATAAATATAGAATACTATTAATAATATCCATACATGTACACATATCTATGCACATATCATGTATGTACATTATACATTGTAAGGGCATACGTATGTACATATGTATATCGTAGTGAAAGTAAGAAAGAATAATCGCTTACGCTCGAGATTTTTGTTGATACTCGATGATCATTTTACCAACCAATTCCTCTTTAAGCTTACGAGCTACAGAGGCGATATATTTGATAATCTCTCCACGGTGGACGATGAAGAATCCAGCAAAGTAAGTTCGATTGTACTCGACTTTTATTGAACGGGACAAACGATCGTAATATGCGATTAGACTATAGTAATTTTCAAAGTTGTCAGCTGTATCACATTTTAAGAATTCTTGAACTTTGTCGGCTTCCGAATCGTTTATGAAATTCGCATAATTTTCGAATTCACTCAGTTGCGTGATCGGGCCAATTTTCTCTCTATCGATTAGTTGGCTAATTTCCTCTGTATATTTCTCCAAACATTCTTGCGACATATACGGCTGTGATAATAAATTAATCACATATTTTTGCAACGAAACGATATGCAAAAACGATATACAATATGAAAATATCAGTGAGAAAATCTACATACTATCTGAAAAATAAATAGAGAATTATTGGGGAAATACCTCGAGTAATTTACGATGGATAGCGATGGAACTAATATGCAGCATCGTTTCAACGCGCGGTAGCGTACCAATTGTTCCTCCCAACGAATTCAGTATCGTTGAAAATGTATCTGTGAAGACTTTAAACGTTGGCTCAAACAACACGTTTGAATTTCGTACTGTGATCTTAATATCGAAACCGCAACACTTGTTCTACGGGCAATAACAAATACCGCATTTTAAGATTATTTTATTTAGGAAACTTATACTTGACCGATTAAATCGTATCTTTATATTTTCCCTTTGTTTCTTGCACTCACGTTTCTGCTGTGAAGATAATCGACGTATTCTTCTATAGAGCGTAGATAAGCTCCTCGCAACTGATCTTCCATAATGAAACCGATACAACTGAAAAGTCGTCGACAGCCTGATGTGTCACTTATGAGCGGTAACTCGTTTCGTTCGAATGCCTAAACACATATAACGATACGGCTATTATTCCCATATGTATTACGATTGATAATATGTATAATAAAAAAGAAACAAATCTTCCTCATATTTCCTTAAAACCTGACTGATTGAGTACTCAGATCTCTGATAGACATCTTTATTTTGACTAAGGACTAAGGACCTCTCTTTTTCAATCTTTTAAATAGAATATCTATTCTCAGTAAAAATGTTGAAAAAGCAACTGCCCAATTTTCTATTGAACAGTGTCTTATACGATTGTATAAGATATATAAACGAAAGTGGTTTAGAATATTATACATATTACACGATGTAACGTACACCTCTGTATACTCTATGCATACTTACATTACATTATATATTACATACTATCTTATATTATTGAATTTTAGTCCTACGTGATGTCACGTGCATACAAATATCGCGTATTTCGTTTGATTTTACGTAATAAACTATACTATTATACAGTATACTATTATAGAATATATCGTATAATACCGCAATTAAAATTCCTTGAATTTTTGGTAACCAATGCTTTGCAAGCTCCTCTTTCACCCTGGAACACATTTTTGAAATGGTTCTCTCGAAATTGCCAAGATCATACGATGCGTCACGTGCTGCCAATTCCCTTCCATTTATGAACTTGCAGCCACTGTCACACCAAACATCATAATTATAAATATAAAAAATATAAAAATGTTTAAAAATGTTTTAAGTTTAAAATATGTGGTATACGTATATATGCATCCAAGTACAGGGTTATCCATTTAACTCGAAATCCGCGCTCGCGAGAACATTGAAAACGTAACTGTATAACATATACGTTTACTATGCAATCAAATGTTACGAGCCACCTATGAGCTGTTGCTAGAAGTATAATTAGGCGAGAGCACAGATCGGTTTAGTTGCGTCGAAGGATTTTCAATTTGACGTTACAATAAGCAGAGGACGATCGCCGAGAAAGTGAGCCTTGTGTTTTCAAATAAGCGTTAACTGATTCTGTTCACACGTATAGCTCGATTTTTTGTTTTTAATAACTGATATCTTGAATTGTGCTTACCTGAAACGTAATTACAATTTAATTTCATTTTTCTTTATCTATTTAAAATCGCATTTAACTACAAGTGTTATGAGCGAATTACAATGAAATAGTTCACATTTTTGCAAACACGTTTTTTTATTTCGTACGATAATTTTCTACAAATTGACCGTTATTACTTGATTTTGGATCATCCTAAGAAAAACAACTGATACATCGAGATGCATCAAGACACTTGACAAAATTCGTATTTAGATAGATCAGTTAAAAACAATAGGAATTAATTTAACTCTCGTGCTGCAGTGCCTGGAGGTCGACGAATGACGATGGTTGTTCATGTTAGAACGATAAAAAGCGAATGTATCTCTAAACAGTCTAAACGACCGGTTTAACATCAGTGTTCGACAGCTCATAGATGGTTGGCAACATTTGATCGTAATACCAAGCGTATAAGTCGTACCACGTGGCCATGTCAATGTTCTCGCGAGCGCGGATTCCGAGTTAAATGGATAATCCTGTATATACCTACGAAAACATATGTAACCGGTATCACCATATGTATCCTATGTATGTATGTGTGTATGTGTGTATGCATGTGTGTATATATGTGTGTATGTATGTATGTATTTATATCGTTGTGAAAATTGTGGAGAAAATTATGCAAGCACGGGTAATTGTGGATAGTATTGGTTTATACTAGGCGAGAAACGAACCTGAATTCACGATACCAATAATCGAAAATCCGTCGTACAACTGGACGATATAATATAATTCTTCTTTCGAGTCTCGCTCTGTTCCATCGATAATTAACCTCGTGTTCTTTCGGAAGTCGTATTCCTTCAAATTGTTCATTCTTTTCGAGTACAGTAAACTGGAAATCACAGTAGTTATCAAGTATCATTCTATCTATCGTATATATCGTATCATTTTCCTCTTCCACCGCCTATCCTTAATAGGTATTCGTCGACATTAGTAAATGTACATTCGTAAATGTACATGTTTCCATCAATATACGTATTAGCAGAGAATGTGCGACCCGACATTATTAATTATCATACATATAACGTATACGGATAGGTAATAGAAACGGAGAAGGCAACGAAGACACCTATAAGCCGACAAGATTCGAGAATCCGCAATAATACAGATTCGATTTATCACGAAAGATCCTGCCGATTCACAGTCAGCAACAGAACGGCCCTCGTTCAATGTTAAATCCTTGTTATGCCTATCAGACTACGAGGATCAGACTACGTTGTAAATTAAAAATACTACGTGCAGAACGTACCTGCTTTAACGAAGAATATACCGAGTTTCCGATAACAAATTCTATGACTGACTTCTTCACGCTTAATATATATTCCTCTTTCACTTCTTTTACTAAACGATTCAACAATTCTTTAAATTTCTCTTTCCATTTGGTTGGAACACACTTTAGAATATTCATTAGAAGATCAACGTCCATCGATCCTACGTAAACATCATCGATACCTTGTGTCAAATAATAGTAGTATCGCAAAACGTTATCATCATCTTCTAGAATTATGTCTTCGTCCATCCCTTTCTCTTCTTCTATTTCTTGCATACACGTATTAATTCTGCGAAACGCTTTTTCCTTTTCTTTCTTTCTCTTCTGCTTTATCATATCAACAAGCCGAGTACGAAATTTTTCCCTTTCTTGGCACAGCGATAGATATTTATACATCTCCTAAATCGATGTCTTTCCCTTGTACAATCCAATATGAACACGTCCGGAACGCGTGAATGCTAAATAGCTACTATATAGGATGGCTGCCGTAATAGAAACGACTTAAATTATACGAATGTTTGACATCCTCAGCAGCAGAAAATATTATCGACCGGTTGATTTGTTAAGACTTAAATTACACAAATCACTATAGTATACACCATTCTAAACCGATAATAAATCGATAAGCAGAAAATAATATATCGCGGAAAATAGAATATATCTGTGAAATAAAATTATAATCGGCCTATACTTCTTCTAAAACCCGTATTATTATATGCATATTTAAAGCCAAGCGATAGTTGTTCTTCAATGATAATCTGCTAACCTATAAAGTATCTAACTTTCCATGGTAACCGTCCCTGGTACCTCAAATACGTGTTATACACTATATTTTTTATCTTTAGAATATCTGTGATCTGTAATATCTGTAATATCTTTGTAATATGTACATATATATATATATATATATATATATATATATGTAAATACATATATGTAAATATATGTAAATAGTGCGCGCCTCTCCTTTCTTTCGTAGATCGAGCACAAGTTACGAAGCATATCCTTTAGAACGTCTGTAGACCTGCATACATCTGCATAGCCTATTCTATTTGAGAAGTTAGAAGAATTATTACGCGTAAAGTGTCTAAAAGAAATTTTAAACAGAAGCTTAACAGCTAGCTTATTAATGTCCTTTTATTTACATTTGTATATTTATTAACAGATGCACGAGAATAGTAATTGCATCTATTATACATACATACATACATACAAGTTAGAGTCGTATATCCTGTTTATACATACATATGCATACATATTCACAAACATACACATATTTAGCACGTTATTTTATTATTTTTGGATAATTTAGCTATGTATCATTATAAAGATTAAGTGTATCTTTGATTGTCAGTCAATAGGCTTTTTTACTTTTGATCCCACATCAAATAATTGTGCAACGAATTTACATTTTACATACATATCAAGTTGACGTATCAAGTTGACGTATCGAGTTGACGCTCTGTCTGCCTATTCTCTCCCTTCGCATCATCATCGTTTACATGCATGTTTCTCCGTTATCCCGTTCTTCCTTCTATCGATTAAACCGTGCTTAAATAGCGTTAAAGTATCAGATGAAAAGGTTACAGCCGATCTAAATACATAGCTAACGCACAACGAACGAATTTTCTCACATTAATAATATTTTTGTTTACATTCTGTACAATGGAACTACCTTTCAGGTGTATGAAACGCAAGGGAGTAGTATTTCAATTAGACACACAGTATCGTAAGAGAAAGCTAAATACTTTGAACACTAATGTTTCTGTGTAATCATGTTATATAAAAAATAATTCGATACGACTGCGTATGATAATTCCATATGCAAGTACATGTGTACGTACGTACGTACTTGATACTTAGATAGATCTGGATTTCAGAACCAGAGTGTATTTAATTCATACTTTCCAAACTTACGAGAAGAGTAAATCGTAGTAGCGGGAAACTAAACGGCATGGAACGAAAAAATTTTTACTATCGAGAAGAATGACAAATTTTATACGGGAAACATGTCTATAACGTGTAAAGCAGCATTTTTTCAATTTAATACACTCTGGTTTTGGCGCCCATATGTATGTTCAATTACATATTGTGTGTGTGCGCGCGCACGCGCGCGCGTGTACATACATACATACATACATACATACATACATACATGTATAATTGAAAATATAGATATACCAAATAATCAAATGGTCTACAATATGCAACTGTTCAAAGCCAGTAGTATGGAAAATAAAAAACCGGTCGTTGGCTCGCGCTTCACTAAATTACATTAATTGACGGCGTTCACGACAGTTATTCATGCTGTTTATTATTTAATCAATTGGATTAATGGTTGCTCGGCAAAGCACGGTAATTCCGGGTGACAGCGAACGATTACGGTCTCGTGAAGCGATATCGGTACGGTGTCCAGGTGAATAATTCTATGGAAAGAATAGATATACGAATATAGTATACCAACAATATAATATATAGTATACATTCTGTTAAGCATGTGTTATGCCTAAGGGTTACAACGTGCATAATGTTATCGCGTCCCGATACACCATTTCACATTTGTTGATAATTAATCTTTATGCACAAATTACAGGAAATTATCTGAAAAAATATGCATATACTGACATACTTGTGTGAATTTAACTGCGATTACAAGATTAGAAAAGCATGGTACACACAAAATTTTCGTTGAAACGAGTATCGAGATGCCATCTATACGATGTATATGTATTACATCGTATTTACATATATATGTATGTAATCATAGCTACAACTATATATATATATATATATATATATATATATATATATATATATATATATACACACACACACACACACACCTATATATGATCGGTGGACAGGTTTGAGCTAATGAGCGCGTCTGATACGATGATACGCGTTATTATGCATTGTCACGCATGCTAGGTGATCTTGGTGGCTGCTGTTGTAATAGCTGCGATACTACAGGATACGAGGATAAGATGCATGTTGAACGTTAGGCATGCATCAGTTACTTAGTAATGAAAATGAACGAGGACGTCTTGATCTCGTTTCTTAGAGTATTGCGTATCAAATCTTTCGACATCTCGAATTGAATTCCGTGTTTCTCGTCGAACTTGATAATACGTAAATAAGTAAATAAGTAGGTACATGTAACGCATACATTTTTCTACAAAATTGAAGGCTTATTAAATATTACATGAAAACAAATTTCCCCGATTCATGTTATTCGTAGTAAGAATTTCTTGTACTTGTAATATTCCCTAATATCGAGTAATGTTCAAATTTGAAATGTATATCGATCAACCTGGTCGATATAATTATAATGGACGTGTATTTCTTCTTTCCTTCTTTTCTCTTTCTTTTCTTGCCTCCACCGCCATCATCTTAGCTTACAGTTCACCTTATTCTTCTTACTCTATTTTGATTTAGAGTTTAGCATTCTCCGAAAAACATTTTCGTCGAATCGTACAACGGTATTCAAACGACGCGAGATAAAGAAATAAATGAAAAAAAGGCTATCCGGTCGGTACAGTATCTGAATTTGAATCTTGAATTTATTCGGAACTTGGATTAGTAATGTTTAAATTAGCGATAGAGGAGTTTGGTAATTATTTACAAGTACTGCCATCTCACCGATTTCGATCATTTTCGAATATGTTGTAGAAATCGAAATCAATATTTTGAACAACTTTTCCTGTACATATAATCCCCGCTCGGTCTTTATTTTCGAGTTACCGATCAAAATATTTTTCAAATTTTTATTCTGACGTTACTTCGAAATTAAAGTGAAACTTAACGTAAATTAATCGAAATCAGATCAAAACTCATTAATTGCTTGACGACAGCTTGATGATCTGTATTTGGTTAGATTTTCAACTAGAGTTAGGTACTTTGAATCGGTTTTAATATTACTAGAGCTATAAACCCAACTAAAAATCGTCCCTCATCTCGCTGGAATAGCTAAGCCAAGTTGCATTTCCTTCTCATATCCCTGTGTTTACAAATCGAAATGTGAGGTACATGTAAACTCATCGCGGCCGGTCCATCGACATCGACAAGCCTGATCCAAATTTAAATGGCATCCGATGCACATCAGAGTAAAAGTGAGAAAAATATTTTCATGAATGTCTCGGAAACTAAGATCGAGCGGCGGTTATACTTATAGGGAAAATCGACAATATATTGGAAAATCATCATTGGAAATCTGTGAGGCGATAGTACGTGTAAATAATTATTAAAATTTCTCGTTCCGTCCTCGAACATGAAATCATCTACTACCGTAAATAACACATACACTACCACTCATAAATATTCGACCGATCGACGCTTTGATAGTAATATACTTTTAGCAGTAACGATATAGTACGTACATATGAATTCAACCGAATCGTACAAATTCACGAATAGAAGTAAATTAATACTTAGAAATAGTAATTTGTAGATGCTTATGGAATCAGCAGATTACAAATTTAAATAACTTACCAGTAGTACATTGCATTACAGTCAAATAGGTCTGCAAACTACATTTTTGAAGATTACAGGATAAATTGCACATTATCTTTAAACGATAAATTTCATCGCGTCGAGATATTCCACGACATAACGCCATGTACATATAATTCTAACGATCGTAAAAAATAAGGTTATCATCATAAAGGATAATGTAGATCCTCGTTCTATCGTAAAGAAGCAAGGGTCCCGATACTTATGAACGGTAGTGTATACGAAAGTTTCGTGCGATCAATCAGCTTGACGATCATATTAACGAAATGAGTTGCTACAAGAGCGATGCAAAGCTACGATGTTTGAACATTGGCTAGATTCGATTAGCCCTACGATTTACCGTTGCTAGTGAAGCATGGACAGAGCGCGTTCAGTATTCGACTGCAGAATCCACGGGCACGATGATTCCAAGCAGCGACGCTACCGATACCCTTCAGTCTACTTCCTACACAAACAAATATTCTGTTTCTTTTACTGGAACTAGGGAACAAGCAATGAATGAAAATAAGCTTGGAGACATATTTATCTTCCTTCCTCGTCATGCCTTTCTATCGATTATGATGCCAAGTACGTAGAATTCTTTTTTTTATATCATACTATAAGGCTTACCTTCACTGACAGCTTTCTGAAACATGAAATTGTCAATGAATAATTACGTTCGACAGCGTTTTTTTGAAAGTCGACGAACAAAAAATTTGCGTGTCACTCGCCTCCGTCAACACCTTCCTTTTTGATGCTTCCGTGATCGCCGTTTGTATAACTTCACTCACAAACTTGCTCGTTTCTCTCATTAGCTCTTCGTCATCTTTGAAAGCTTCTCTCTGTTGTTCTAGCGTCCCAGTAGTTAACATCTTTTCCCGTTCCTCCATAGTCCATTTACAAGGAACGGTATTGTTCATTTCTTCGGTCATAATTTCTACGTTGATGGGTTCGAATCTGATTAATTTTGACCAGTGATATTTTCAGAATATTTCAGTGAAATATTCATTCTGTTGAAACTGCGAACGAGTACACGTCTTTCTTTTTCTTTTTTCCTTTCTCAAATAATTTCATTAGGAATAGAAATTACATATACAGACTTTCGTATCGATACAACGGTTACAACGCTACCATTATTGCGGCTGCTAGCTCGCGATTGTCTTATATTGTGTTATATTTAATTTAACGTAATACAGAATAATGCAAATAATACGACTCGTCGATAATACGAGCACAATTTAAATCATATCCAATTTGACTGTTATTTTTTCAGGTTCACAAATAATCGTAGTTGAATTCTTCTCAAAAGATGTTAGTACGAAATGAAAGAACTTCTCATGACTGGCATAATACAGGCAGGCTACACAGGAGGTATTGGTAGCACCATACTAACAGTTGTTCAACGGAATTGTATATGTACACATGTATTGTATATTGTTACCAGAACAAAACAATGGACAAGAAAATGGAAAAGCACAGATAATACCCGTTTTACTTACATTTAAGAAGAAACTCGAAGAAACGAAGAAAGGGCGATTGACCTTTTGGGCATATGTAGATATCGAGCTACAGGTGGTGCGCATTCGTTCTACAAGGGAGACCGAGTGCCGACTATTCAATGTCATGATGTATTCTTTCGACCTTACTCGAATCGATTTCCTTTCAACCTTTCCAAAGTTGAAGTCCGTCTTAATCAATTAATCCGAGTTTTCTGTGAGGATTTACTTGATTTCAGTACAACTGGAGTTTCGACATCCTGTTTTTGTTCACGTTTAGCTCCCTGTCTCGCTCTCTCTCTCTCTCTCTCTCTCCCCCCTCGCTCTCTCTCTCTCTCTCTCTCTCTCCCTCCCTCTTCCTCTTTCCCCTTCCTCCCTCCCACCCTCCCTCCCGTCCACCCTCTTACTTACTCCTTCTTTTATTCTTCCTTCCCGTGAAAAAGCAAAATATTAATATTTCCGTACAAACTAAATGTCAGAATTGCCGTTACCGTTACTGTTACAAGATATATATATATATATATATCTGCGAAAGAAGAGATCATACGTAGGTACGAACGATAACGACCGATACGCATGTCCAAATTGTGCTTCGTGGTACGCCCGACCACCGACCAACACTGATTCGCCGCGTAACGATCGAACGTCTGCCAGCAGTGTCAGCCTCGGCTACTGGCTCAGTTTGCCTGACTGAATATCACCCCGGGGAAACGTTTCGGAGCATGCGTCGACCTCCACGCGACTATTAACTACGTACTTGTTTTCTAGTTGTGCTGTTTATTACCCCCTTTCTCACACTTCTTCGCTCTATGCAATTTCATGTTTATCTTTCGTATTTCCACACTTTTTCTCTTTCTTCCTTGTTCAATTTGATAATTAACCTATTATTTTTCTATTTGTACTTATCCCGATCTACTTCCTCCCAATCTTTTTTATACATTTATGCATTTCTATTGCAAATAATATTAAGCACGTTAATAGAGACACAGTTTTATTTTAAAAGACACAGATACATTAGATGCATTTTCAAATAATATAGAATGGAAACTACTAATCGTTGAAACGAGACCACATCTGTTACATCTGTTACGTATAAAGTAATTAACTTATATATTTTACCCTTTTTATTTTATTAACTTATTATATTATTAACTCATATATTTACCTTATTTATATATTTTAATAGTTTCGCCGTTTCTCTTCTGTAGGTATCTTAGGGATGCAAATATGGCTGCGATCCGCCGCCGCCGCCCCCCCCCCCCCTAAGGGCAAAAGCCTTGTGAAGGTGAGCGAAAAGAAGGCGATACGGAAAGAGTTAAAGCTAGAAGGAGGGAAAAGGAAAGGAGAGTAAGCAAGACAGACAGAGTGAGAGTGAGAGAGACAGAGACAGAGAGAGACAGAGACAGAGAGAGAGACAGAGAGAGAGACAGAGAGAGAGAGATTTCTAAACATAGTAGAAGATCAATATTGTTAGATATTTAACCATTTTCTGTTTTATTCTGTGTATTATTAAAATTACTCTTGTGCAATAGATATTTACCATAAGTACTTATTGCAAAGAATAATAATTCGTTGGCTGTACAGAAAAAGATAATCGAGATTATCGAGGTATCGTAACGATCGTTTATCTCTAAATATGAAATGACGATTATATGAAATCTATTCGACGTGAATTGGATTAAACAACTATTCAAAAAATCTCTTTTAGTTGAATTTTATCTTGGATGAACGAATATTTCTATTATAAAATGTCTCCATTTGCATATATCGCTTATTTTACTTTCTTTAATATCTCTCTCGCTCAATAGTACCACAAATCAGCTATATTGGTAATACAAGAAGATAATTGTATATCTTGGGCTGGAAATATAGGAACCTATTCAATTTTGCGTCAATCTTCTACTTTTCCTTTTTTTCCAAGACATACGCGCACAATATAATTTCCAATTTCGTTGAATGATTCTTGCTGCATGATTTGCACGAAAATGTTCTACGTTCGCTAAGAAAACTCTCTTTACGTCTAACTCGTTTTCCTCCTTTAATTGTTTATATAAGCTACGTTGAGCAACAATGTGATCCTGTAATGGTATATGTATACTTGTATAAACTCTATACTATTATACAAATGTTTCATTTTTGACAATCTTTCGAACCAGCACAGATATTTTGATAATGCGGTCGATAATATGTAATAAACAGATATAAAGACAGATTGTACAGACCTGAAGAGTGGCATATTCTTTGTTGAACAGATTCTGTCTGATTCGAAGACTAAGTTTATACACATAAAGCGATCCGATATTCCTGTCGTATTTTTCAAATTGATCCAAACATCGTCTTCTCGCTTTATAACTGCGCGTCATTGCATTACATTATTAAATGTAACGAATGTTCATCGTACAGTCATTTATAAAAGGCATGATAAAAATAATGATAATAATAAGAATAGCAATAACGATAATAATAAGAAGTTTCTTCTTTACCGTTCATTGCATAAATCGTTCATTCTCAAATAACATATTCCGTCAAGAGATTTCAAACGAAGATCGAACCACTCAACTTCTACTTCCACAGATCTTTTTCGTACTTCGTTCTTTAAATTTGTAGCGGACAACTTCGACGAGAATTTGGCTCTAAAATATTTACTTCGCATTAATATAATTGTAAGATTCTTGCAGAATATATTGTATATGTATACATACACGTACACACATACACGTATGTATGGATATTCATTTGTATAATTAATATATCAGGTATAATATAGTAAACTGTATATTAGGTATACATATTACTATACTTATTTGAGATACTATGAAACAATAAGGTTTTTTATCTTATTTTCGATTTGCTTGACAAGAAAGAATAAAAAGTTACTTACGTTCGTATGTTTATCTTTTGTTTCAAACTCTCTTGAATATTCTTCCTTGCGAATTTTGTTCTTTCCCAATTTAATTCAATGCTTCGCAAAAATTGATTCGAATCTGATTTCTCATTTCGAATTAAAATCTCCCACTCTATTGAAAAAATGTATGATGTTGTTACGGATGATCCGCTTTACGTAGAAACGTACATACATACATATATACATACGTGTCATTTCAAGTTTAGCTTTGTCAATGTTTCTTGTAAAATCACATAATCCAGTGTCCGAGGTTGTTTCCTTTACGAAATGCTGCTTCGAATTAGCTTTGATCAAACAACAAAATAACTCAACTTTTTCGAATAATATCTTTTTTCGTGAATAGAAATCTTGTTCAGTTGTTTCTCCAACTTCGACATTCGAATGCTACATACATGTATAATTTATTCATTACCGAACAATTAGAAAGATCGTTCTTTCCTACACACACACACACACACACACGCGCGCACACACACACACACACACACACACTGGTTGCTTTTCGACTACATACTTGTTTTGTGAGAACCGTTAAACATCCATCCATTTGGTCAACCTGAATTTAGAATAATATGTATATGTGTATATATGTATATATATAATATGTTCTCCCTTTTTTCAATCAATTGTACAATTGCATAAAATGTGGCACATCAAATTGGACCCGTACACTATTTGCGATCGTTCGTAAGCCTACGTGAAATACATACACGTATATACATAATCAGATTAATTAGTTTTCGGTGTCCATAGTTACGAGTTGATGATTACCGGATATTACGTACACGCACGTTTGTTGTCTCTATATGACCTTCGTGAGGAATATCAGCATGAAAATGTTAGATCGAACTTATTTTTAACGATAAACTCAATTCACGATTTGATAGCATTTTATTTCGCATGATATTTAAAAGAACTAATTAAAATGAAAACTCGTTTAAATTCTTTGATACATATATACATATATGCATGTACCTATATACACGTGCCTGTGTAATTACATAGATGATTTATAATTGAGACCATTTGAGAATTCGGGAGTTGTATCGTTTTATAATTTATAAGAATAGCCATAAAACCAAATTTATATTTGCAATTCAATTAAATTATTATCAAAGATTTCTACTTTAAATTTATATTTTAATAATAATCTTATTTAATGAAGACCAGCGTGGAACAGGATACCAGATTTCCTCTCTGATAATACCAACGAATTAAATTGTATCAATTCCAAGCGCTTAAAATCAGTATTGTATTGTAAATGTTAGTATCATAGAAAATTGTATCCGAGATTTGAAAATGATCAATGCTCTAAATTGTAAACACTATGCATAGTACATAGCACACATTTACATTTACATATGTATATGTATGTATACCAATAATGAACTGTATTTCATACACCGTGTTTCCTTCATAGTTATAATAATCCAAAGAATATATTGGTAAATCTATATAAGCCAACAATATTGCGTTGTTTACTGTTAATCGAAATTTTCAGTATGCTTGCACATACATAATTCGCTGTTCAACTCTGTTATCATTTAAGTTAAATTGGCTGCAGTTTGGTTGCGCTAGTGTTGCTGCTAGTAATACGCCAGTGCTGCTACGTGGATGCGATTGCCAGAATTATTAGTCGATTTCAAGTCCAAGTATCGTTGAATGTGTTGAGGAGTCGTCTGCGATACAATAAATATGGCGTACCGCGGTGTGAAAGGTTCTGATCCGTTCGTTTCGAAAACATCGCGAAATGAACGTTTTGCACAAATGTCAAAGCAAGAGCAAATTATTCAACAAAAAAAGCTTGAAATACAAGCAAAGATGCAAGAGCAAAAAGCAAAAGAAGCTGTGGAAAATTTGAAAAAGACAAATACGATAGCTCCGAATTTGATAGAAAATAAAACGAATTCTTCCAAGTAAGTAGAGCTATATCACTTCCAGAATAATTTCATAATTATTATTGCGTGAATAGGTTAAACGATATTATGAAAACATTTCCGTTCCCTTTTCGTAATTTTTCGTATTAACTCTTAACACTTTAACTTAATTAGTTTTCATGTGTGAATAAAACTGCAGTGTGGATGTCAAAATACTGATAACAAGCTGACAGCGTTATGGAAATATTTATGTATATAGTAATGGTTTTAGTCTTTCTTTATTTGTTGTAAATAATCACCTGTTGATTTAGTACTTTGATTTAATAATATCTTATATCCATATCTGTATCTAAAGTCTTATGTTTCATTACAGAAAAGACGAAAACAAGCCAGTGATATCACAAACGATTAATTTATTTGCTAATGACGGAAGCTTTTTGGATCAATTTAAAAAAATTGCAAGTAATAAGGGAACAGGAAAAACAGAGACGATTTTTCCTTTGAAGATAGAAGAAAAAATGGAAGAAAGTGCACAGGATAAGGAACGAAGAAGAAATAACGACAGAAATAAAGACTGGGAAAATAGGAAAGATCGCAGGAGGGAGGATTCTCATTGGGAAAAGAGTTCTGACAAAAGACATAACTCATCTTCCAGTCCGTCTCCTACTAAACGTTCAGCATCTCAAAGTCCAGAAGCTAGACATTCATTTAATCAAGTAACTTCTAATGATCAACGTATGCAGCACAGCAATCAACAGTTTCTTTCTCGGAATGGAAATCTATCTGCTGTTCCTTCCCTTGCATCTCAACCTATAACGTATCTCGCAGGTGTACCATCACCTAATGTGAGAAGTATCGTAACCAACGTACCTCCTCCAAATTTATCAAAAATGCCTCCTCCGAAAAGTATGTGTAGCACTTTTCCTAGACTGGATGATCAATCTGGAGATCCAAGAATGCAAATAACATCACCTCATACAGTCCGTCCACCTCCACCTCCACCTCCACCTCCTATACCTGTGCAGCCTGTTCCACCAAACACCAACGTACCTCCACCAAATATTCATATTTCGCGGACAATGTCACCTAATTTACAAAGTTTACCACCACCACCACCACCTTCAACCGCTCCATTAACATCTTTATTATCTACATCGTCATTAACGTTGCCAACGTCATCAACTTCGCCAACATCGTCATTGCTGTTATCATCACCACCACCACCACCACCACCACCGCCACCACCACAATCGTCGTCATTACTCTCATTATCATCTTCCTGCTCTACTTCTTCTGCTATCTCCTGTTGCCCCAATTCCTCCTCCTCTTCCTCCTCCCCTTCTTCTTTATCCTATTCATATACATTGACATCAACAACACTACAACTATCTTCATTGCTAAATTCGTCATCGCCATCGCCATCGCCATCGCCATCGTCATCGTCATCGTCATCGTCGTCAACGTCTTCGTCATCGTCCTCAGCATCATCGTTATTAACGCCATCGTTGTTACCGTCCTCTTCGTCATCATCGTCATCATCGTCATCATTATCCTCATCGACATTATTATTATCGTCGTCGTCGTCGTCGTCGTCGTCGTCACCGCCGTCGCCGCCGTCGTCGTCGTCGTCGTCATTGTTGCCGTCGTCGTCGTCATTGTTGCCGCCGCCGCCGCCGCCGCCGCCGCCGTCGTTGTCGTCGTTGTCGTCGTCGTCGTCGCCGCCGTCGCCGCCGCCGTCGTCGTCGTCGTCGTCGTTGTCGTCGTCGTTGTCGTCGTCGTTGTCGTCGTCGTCGTTACAGTTGTCGTCGTCGTTACCGTCGTCGTCGCCATCAACTTCTTTGTCATTAACTTCGTTATCGTCCACATTATTGGTGTCATCAGAATCGAACACGCGACAACACTTAGCTTCAACCGGACAACAATGCGGTGTACCACCTCCTACACCATTACAACCTATGAACTTACCACCTCCAAACATTCCTCCTCCTAATTTGTTACCAACGATGACACAAATGCCACCAAGCATAATGTCGATTCCGGCTACACAGACAATTGTGGTCAGTGTACCGAATGCGTCAAACGTGCCAAATGTCCCAAACGTCCCACCGCCAAATGTAATACCATCTGTGATGATGTCCGCTCCACCACCAGTTCACAATGTTGCCTCGAATATGAATTCAATTCCACCGCCCAATCTTAATATTCCACCTCCGAATGTACCACCCCCTTCCTTAATTCCAAACGCCAGGCCGCCGCTTTCTTTAATGTCGACCAGTTACCCTCTTCCTAATCAAGTCGCTCAGGTACCTATGGGACCACCTAATGTACAAGTACCACCACCAGTGAGGCCATTGACTGATCTACAAGCCTCTGAACAGCTAGGTACGATATGTCGATTATTTTCATTTATTTCTTCGTTTCGACGTATCGCCGCGTGTTTATATTTACGAAGAACAAGTTATTTCCTGTAAAATGGATTACTTGTTCGCGCAGTCCAGAATATGTAAGTGTGCGTGCGTATGCGTATGCGCGCGCGCGATACGCCGAATACAAGACGCGTGGGCGAATACGAAACTTGCAAAAAAAAAGCAAATTCGTGCTGATCATTCGTGTAGACGAATACGTGTTCTACACTACAGAAACAAAAACAAAATCCAGAGTTTTTAGCGTTGTTACGCATGTCTGACAAAGGCTTCTAAGTGTGTCCCGTAGAGGCTGAGCAGCTGGCACGCATCGTCGCTGACTGTGGGGATGAAATCGAACAAGAAGCACGAGAGAAGAATGCCCAAGATCCTAAATTATGGTAACTACTGTCCTCTCTGGTCTCCATCTATAGTGTCTTTATACGTGTAGCGTTTGCACATATCACGTTTTCTTTGTTTCACCTTACGTATCGTTCGTTCGTCTTTTTTTTACAACATCGTTCTATGTCTAGCACTAGATACAGCATCTAGGTGTAATGTATTACGATGCTTGCTTTGTCTGTATCACTTCTCCATTCGCTACTTTTTTTCTAATCAAGTAGCGAAATCTTATCGATAATATTTGATAACGATACGTGAAGTTGTAATTAAAATTTGACCAATAAGTTTCTTAATCATACATATATCATGTGTTCAAAACGCGGATGCCTTTCTTCATTTCTTACTTACAATTATTTATAATTACTATTTTATCCTCCGTAAAACAATATACGTTAGAGTATGTTTCCCTAATTAGTTTATAAAATATTTCTTTTATAAGATAAAGACAATACCTAAATTCTTCAATGTAATTGTCGAATCAAAGACGTGACATATTGGACGAACATACGAATATATACGATTTGTTTTATTACAAAACACCTGTTATCTTCTATTCTTTCTTCTTATTCTTTTTTCTTTCTTTTTTTCTCTTTATCGTGTCTCTTTTAATCTAAAGGAATTTAATTTAGGAGATTATGTTACTCGTCAGAAGTTTTAAGTTTTGTTTTAATCAAGGTTTCTGCACCAAAAGCAAAGTGCAGCCTATATGCAGTACAGGGGATTGGTGGCAAAATTTCGCGCCGAAAAATCCGTTAAGGAAAATAAGAACACCGGCGCGGAACTCTATTGTCCGGAAGATGCTCTCAGCGATAATGACGATAGCGATCAAGGTCCTACTTCTAACAAGCATGTTTCACCACAAGGTATATATAATGTATATTTATTTTTGCATTGAGTCATCTTCCACCATTATTGATTATAATTATTTGTACATTAAACAGAAAAGAAACGAGAGAGAGAGAGCGATAACAATTCTACAGATCGATCAAAGGAAGACAACAAGGAAGAACGTAAACGAAAAAGACGTAGCCGATGGGGTGATCCAGATAATAAGGTGCCTGTAGCAGAAATGAACACGTTAACCAGCCATAATAAACAGCAAAGTAGTAGTGGCTTTTCACAGCCAGGTATCGCGATTCCTGGACAAATTGGACAACCGGCTGTTATAATTCCATCACCAAAAGTGCAACGCACGGAAACAAAGAATCCCATGTTAACTAAAATATCAAGAAACGATCCAGCCTTGATACAATATGCTCGGCAAACTTTTGGTACGTTAGATCTCACCGAAGAGCAATGGAAAAAAGCCGAAGATCATTACAAGGTGACAAGATTGTTTATTTTAAAATTGTTCTATTTCAAGCGTTCATTTAAGATTTAAGATTAGATCGAGCTTAGTACTTTGTTAATTCAACTATATGTAATTTCTGTCAACTCACTCATCGTTTATTCTAACTTTCATTCAGATAAATCTTCTCTACCAAAACTTATTAAGAAAAAGAGAAGAAGTAAGACGTTTAGAAGCACAGGGTAAGCATAAATACGAATACGACAGTGACGAAGAGACAGAAGGTGGTACTTGGGAACACAAACTCAGATCTGCCGAAATGGAGGCTACTCAAATGTGGGCTGAAGAATTGACGGCCCAAGCTGAAGGAAAGCATCATATCGGTGATTTCTTACCGCCGGATGAACTTAAAAAATTTATGGAACAATATAACGCAGTTAAGCAAGGGAAGGAACCTGATCTTAGCGATTACAAGGAGTACAAACTAAAAGAAGATAACATCGGTACGAAGCCTGCCTTTCTTTGCGCGTGCATGTACTTACATATATTAAAATATATATGTATCTTTTTGTCAGTAAGTTATGTTTGACAACCAAATTAACGAAGTTTGCAATTCTTTAGGATTTCAGATGCTACAAAAACTTGGTTGGAGCGAAGGACAAGGGTTAGGTAGCGAAGGCAATGGTCGTATCGAACCTATTAATAAGTAAGTAGTTCCTGACTGATTGTGCTCATTATATTCGCGTTGATTTCACATATAAACATGTACTATATGTTTATGAATTATTTCTTTGACAGAAGTTTGCCGTATTATTGAATTTCCTTAGCATTTTATTTGATCTATCGGTGACCATTTCCTACCTTTATTTATTACTACCAATATCTTCGATGTTGTACCTACATTTCTCATTTTTCTACAGAGCAACCAATAGATTTGACAGTGCTGGTTTAGGTTCTGAAAGACCGGATGGCGTATCCAGGGACGACGATGAATTCGATGCCTACAGAAAGAGGATGATGCTTGCCTATAGATTTAGGCCTAATCCTTTGGTAATTTTGTCAAACATCCAAAAAATTTCGGAATAACAAAGTTATGCTTCATATACTTAACCACTAATCGAATGTTTATTCTTCTTCCCTTTTATTTTTAGAACAATCCTCGAAGACCTTATTATTGAGAAGAAGGCGATGCTGATAGATCGTATTCGAGGCATTATATATCGTGATGTTCCATTTAGTTGGAAGATAAATTGTCATTATTTTGTATATTTGAAATACTATGAACGTACAGATTACAGATTACAGTTACAGTTACAGTGACATAATAAATGAAATCCCAATCTTGTTTCTATTTCTATAGATGTTTACTCTGTTTTCTTATTGTATGTATGTACGATTATGAATGCTCATTAGAATTATTAAATGAAATATGAACTGTGAATGTTTTGTTACATATATTATTTGTACGTAGGTTTCATATTTTATGCACCGTGCGATATGTATTAGATCGTAAAAACATCGATTAAGTACAGGGTAGACGTAACATAATTATATGGGACTTCGTGTTTCACAAATTCCGTGAATACCGGTTCCAGAAAAATCAGAGTATTTTCTATTACATTGGACAAGCGTGCTTAAGCGCTTATACATTGATCGATCTGATTGTTACATTGCCCTAATATAGGGAATATATCACGGCTCATAGGTCACATGGTTCCCCAAACGTGGGACACGTAAAAGCATCGACAGGTATCAGCTTTATCCTGTATTCAGTCCGTGACGAAACATTCCGGTTAATTTGTGTCGATAAACGAAACAACTTTACCGATCTACATACATACACACACACACACACACACGCGCGCGCGCGCGCGCGCGCATGTGACAATACCTATGTTCCTTCCTCTCTTCATTCTTCATTCTTATACTACGATCGATCTGATTGTCAGTCTGTCGGTTTACTATTTTTCTTGTACATCTTCTTTTCGATCGTATCTTGTTCCTTTCCTTTATCACATTTACCGAATTACTGTATTGCATTCTTTTTTTCGATTTTGATTAGATTCGTTATTTAATCTGTTTCATTTCTTCATTCTCATCGTTGTCGTTGGAATTTTAATGCATATTTCACATCGATGCGCCCTGATAATCATGGAATGCACATTTCACAGTAATACCAAGTATGCCTGTTCTCGTTTCTTGATCAACAATTGTATCGACGTCTCGATCAAGGTGAAAAGTCTGACACGTTCTCTTAGAACGTAAGATCATGACATTCTCGAAATATTTCACACAAGTTCTCTTAGATTTGGAGAATAATGTTTTGATTTGTTTGTAATCTCACACGAAGAGTGTAGATACGAGATAAAAGCTCAGCTATAAATAACTAACAACATTTATCTTATTTAAAAGTAATTTTCACCTTTGAATTAGCTTACCTTAATAATAGCTGTTTCCTTGATCTTCATTTTGCGTTTTAGTTATGTAATTTTAATCCTCGTTCCAACTACGCTCTAACTAACGCTTTAATTAAAAGATAAATAATGATTTATAAAAAGGTGATCTATAATCATTACGAAAAAAATGAAAGTTATCAATACGTTAGGTGCAAATATATTAAATATTAGGTTTCATCAGTCATTCGACAAGATGTCGATGCGATATAGATATGTATTTACAAATTGATATATCATACGCAGGTAATGTTCGGTTTATCTCTGTTCATTTCTCAATTAACTGTAATCGACATTATCAGAAAGTCAAAAGTAAGAGTAAAATGGCTATTAGAACTGTCGAAAGTTTGGAAACACGAAGAACGGCAGCAGTAAGGATTAAAACAGTATTGATAGTGTATGTAGCAGTAGTATACAATGACGGAATAACTCGTACTATAGATGTACTCAAATAAGCGAAGGGGCAAGACAATGATGGGGACTGACAGTCGTACATGTGTGTATTTCGTTTTATAAGTGACGTCATCTTGTTCTTGCGATAGGAACTTCTCCTGGTGACGCTGGCAACGACATCGGTCAAGAAGGGGTAGAGTGGTAGGTAGGGTGAGAAAGAGAAGGGCATCGCAAAGGAAGGGGAAGAAGAAGTTGCAACGAAACGGAACAGTACGAATTCAAACGGATCGAACCGTTTCAGATCGGATCATAGCCTTACAGAGGGAAAGGACGGAAAAAGACCACAGAATGGTCGGTAGATCAGTGGGGAGAGGTACAAGCACTCTTTCAAAGCGGACACGTATGTACGTGAAAGTAACTCTTACTATTCAGCGGCGATCGGGAACTTGTTGGTGCTTTATGGTGTCGGCAGTCTGGTTGTTTGTATCGAATTTAAAATACGGTGCGCATAATTGCGTATTACTTTTGTGTATTTTGCTCGTTATTTCAGGAGATGTACAAACAATAAAGTGAAAAACATAAGAATAAGGAAGGGTGATGCACAATCGTATATTACATAGAGTTTGTCTATGTTTCAATTCATATCAGACTTATATATCTAGGAAGAACAGAAGAACAGAAGAACAGAAGAACGTATAGATCATCGAACTTGGAAGAAAACGGAACAGGTGTCATACACAATATTCGGTGCGAAGTGCGCGTCATCATCGAGATTCAAAAGAATTAAATAATGGTTCTGATTTTGTTTGTGGAACAGTTGCGCACGTATAAATACAACAATTTGACACGGTCTTTTGTCTTTCTTTTTTAAGTCGCTTCTAAGAGACATAGTATACCGCGCACACCGACATATACATTTTGTTTCATTTTTAATACGTTTATTTAACTTTTTCGTCCGCTTCTCCCGGAAAATCTCTATCCGTCAGTGTACAGAAATGAGATATTAATTATACTAATTACTTATTTACCGTGTGTGTGTCTTCATCTCTCTTCATTCATAACGGAATGTCAATGTTCGTAATGACAACGGTCGTGTGTAGTTCGATCAAGGCGAACGAATATTAAAAGTAGAGCGAAACCAACAGAACAAGTAATGATTTTGCTACAAAGAGAAAAATGAGAAAAGTATAGGGGATTCGCTTAAGTTTATCATCTCATTTTATCTTGGTGCGTATACGGTGATCAAAGTGTTATATCGAAGAGGATTGGGAATATACTCCGCTGTGATTACTCTGAACATTCGTTATGATAACGAATTGTTACGAAACAATTTAAAATTGGTAATGGCGAAAGAAAAATCTTTTCGTGTCTGTTGTAACTTGTAATAGTTGTGTTTTCCTTGCCGAGTGTTTCGTGATTTGTGCTTCGATCAAATTGATTTTGTTCCAGTCGAAAAGAACATTTACATTCTCGCGTGTATATCTTCAACTTAGAAACATTATCGTTGGTGAATTTACTTATTACTTTGTACATATATCTAAGCGTTGAGAATGAATGGATGTTCAGCTTAAAAAGAAGAAGAAGAAGAACTTGCATGCGAACAACTAACCGAACATTAAGTGATCTTCGTCGGGAGTGCCGTGGGTACGTGAATTTTTCAAATCGCGTATTTTTCTTCGTTCCGTACTTTATTTCTGCCGTTCTCTCTTTCTTTTTCTTCTGTTTCTTCTTCTTCTTCTGCTTCTTCTATTTCTTTTCTTCTTCTTTTCTTTCTCCTTTCCCTTTTATACTTCCTCGCCATTGACATTGCCGTTAAATATCCATTCACTCCCATATCTTTCATATTCCTTTCATTCTCTTCGATTGTTCGATCATGAGAGAAGCTGTAGTACTTGCCACATGTTTATTGGGTATCGTGTTTGCTGGAAGTCCTAGACTACCCAGGACCTCTGCCGATGAACGTAATACCCGTAACGTTAGTAACAATGGAGGCAACGTCACTGGAAACACGATACCGATACCTAGCCGCAATTCTCAACGAAATAGGTAAGTTGGCATAAGAAACAGTTAAGAAAAAGTAAGTAACAGTTAATTAACATTGTTTTTTGTAATGATCGAAAGGTGAAAATAGAGTAAGGCGACAGGCATTGTATCACTTACGTTCATTCGATAAATTGATCGATGATATATATTCGAGAAGACTAATTTCTTTTTCTTGTTTAATTTTGTGAATAGCATATAGCGTATAACATATGTGTGTGTGTGTGTGCGCGCGCGCGTGAGCGCGCGCGCGCGCCTGTGTACATATTCACTTAATCGTAATTGACCAACGGACAGTCAGTCCGTACAGCTTTCCCGTGTTTCATGCGTGGTGAAAAGTTAAAAAAATCGGATAATTCTTCTGGAATTTGTTATTCCGGAATAAGTACAATTTAATTGTGATTTGCTCGTTTGTGTAGCAAATTTGTACCACTTAACATTAGAAACATGAAAACGAGTTATTTGTTTACAACGAATGTGGTAAAAGTAACGCCGATTCAAATAAAATTGGTTTAAGTTTAATGCCTTGATCCGACGACTTTAATCGTAAGAAATTGAACCAAGAATTTCCGTTATTGTACTGAAACAGGTTTATACTCGCCTTTTTCTTTCGCTTTCTCTTTCCATCCTCTCAATTCGTGCAGCGTGTAGCAGCATACATCTACAATCTGCAGTATACAACTATAAATCCCTCGTCGTCGTGTTGTCTCGCCTTGTGTTGTCGTTCTATCGGGGTTCATGCTAGACTTTCCCTTATGTAACTTCGCAGAACAACGCGAAAGGTGTTTGATTCTTAATAATAGTAGCGGAATTGCTAAAGAATATTTTGTCACTTATGTAATAGAATTTTATGAATTTTATCGGATCGTTGATTGTAAACCTTGCTTTCTTTCTAGAAATTACATACTGGTTGCCTTCTCATCTCGCTTTCCACTTACGTGCCTATTACATATTAGCCAAACTAGCTTTTCTCTTATTTAATTACCATTTCATTTATCGCCAAGAACTTGGCAACAATAACGAGTCTGTTAATTCTTGTATTTGATACGCATTTTTCTAACGGCACTGCACAAACCACAACGAATAATTAATTAATCGTCTAATTAAACTGGGAGGCAGAAGCTACACCGAGATTATCTCCGTTGTTTAGAAAATTGTTTTGTTTTAGCGTCTATAACGTTTCACTTTTTAAAAACAAATCTTTAATCTTGATTAACTTGAATAAGTTGATCAGTTTGGTTTTTGTGTAGCTCAAATAACTTTTGGCGCATAAGATTAATGCAATTTCGATGATCAAACTGAAATTGCGTAATATAATACAATATTTAAAATAGTACGAACAGTCAGCGAGAAAAACTCAGCAACTCCATTCGCGCGCGTATCATTCTTTTTTTCACGAGTAAGATTTACATGTTCATGTATATACGAGTATAAGACAACAAATGCGAAAAACCATATATTCTCTCTAATGTATTAGTTGGCATATACGCTTGCGTCTTCCTTCTAGTCCATGCGATTTAATATTTTTTCAAGAACAAATTGATAGTAAAAATATTTTTGCATACTATATAAAGCGACTTTGAAACAATTTTCCCCCGATGCTTTATAAAAGAAATACCGATTAAACGAAAAAAAACACAACCTTTTTTCACATATCGTTTTATATCTTAAACGCTATTTGTTGTACACGAAAAAGTTTCAGTAGAAAGTTGTAAGGTAATAAAATTATCTGTAAAATGAGACTCGTAGCGTTACGATAAGCCCAATTTTTAGATTGTAAATTAGTAAAATGTGCGAAAAAGTACATTTTTCGTAAATCATTTATAACTTTAGTTAAAGTTGTCGTGTAGTATCAAGGCTCTGTGAGATAAGTAAGTATAAGTAAGTAAGTTATGTCGAAATAAAGTACCAAATTTCGAATCGATCCGTTTGTTGATTTTCGCATAATCGGTTTGTCAACTTGACACGGAAACGGGACATTTTTAATTTGCGATAAAGAAATATGGACTTATTTCAGAATCGATTTATTAAATCCGAGCTTGTATGTTATCTTGTTGACATCTATATTTTCATATGCAAGCGCAAAAAATTTTTCGTAATTATTTATAGAGAAGCTCACCCTACCAGTTTCGATGATTTTTTTAATATGTGGTAGAAATCAACATTTTGAAAAACTTTTTCCTATATATATTACGCCAGATCGACTTTGTTTTCAAAGATATGCGCGAAAGAACTGTCTTGTACCTCGTTGTCCGCCCGTAGTAGCATATGTGTCAAGTATTTTCTGTTTATGAACAAGGGTCGTGGGTGAGTTTAAAGGTTCCGTGCATAATTGCGTATTCGAGGTAGTAAGAAAAATTGCAAGAAAAAGAAAGCCCAATGTATTGATGATATTCATCTTTAATTGAATTGTAAGACAGACAGACAGACAGACAGACAGACATTTCTTAAAACCTCCCATGCGCAGTTAAGTGACGGAGCTGTATCCCAGTCTCGATCCACCTTCGTTCGTATATATCATATGGTATACATAATAAACAGAGAATAAGCGTCCGGTTTCGGTTAGGTCATTCCATCTGGTTGCTGGAAACTAATACGAGCGCACACGCTGCCACGAACGTAGAATTATTACAGGCAGTACTACTTACTGTAATGGTATCGATAGTTTTTTGCTCGGAATATCTGGGAAACTATGGCCGACAGACTCTTACATGTATAGGAAAAAGTTGTTCAAAATGTCGAGTCTTTACGACAAAATTAAGCATATTCAAAAATCACCTAAATCTAGTTCCCTGGAACTGTAAGTTTTTAACAGTTTCACTGTAAACATTTTATTTGTATGCCTGCATCGCACTGTCTTCATGATTATCCATCTTAAGCGATCGATACCAATCGGAAAGTAGGAAAGTATCAATGTCAGACTCTACGAAAAATGAACATAATATGCAAATAGATTGCGACGCGAAAAAAGACGAGAGACAAAATCATTACAAATCAAGTTTGATAATAATACCTTAGCAACGCTCCTATATGTACGTTTACGCTTACTTACCTTTATGCATAACAACTTTATCGATATTAGTTCTTAATAAATATTGCTTCCGTTGCCCAAGAATAACACGAAGGTTGCAGAACGACGTAATAGCAAATTCGTAAATGTCAGGATACATGGACGGGGGTATACATATATGTATACACGTGTTACATCTGCTACCGTTAGTCGTTCCGCTAGAATCATCATGGTATTTGTCTCGTAATTCGTTACCTTTCTTTTTCAATCTTACGGAAGTTATCAGTTGTGGAATGTCGCCAGTTGTAAGCGCTCGTTGTAATTCCGCTTCCACCTTTCAATAGTCGTTGTTAGTTTTTGTTCGTTGGTTTCGCTGCAGAGTACTTTTACACTAGAGTAATTTCGATAATATTCATGCCCATTTTCGTTATAAGCTGGTTAAAAATGTGGATCGAGTAAAACAATTATACAGTTATAGCTTAATAAATTAAATTCAAACCTGCGTTATATCATGTATGTTTATATTGTAACCTTTCTTTCTTCCTTTTTTTTTTTTTGCAACGTCATGGACCTTATATGATACAATTGTATTTGAAAGAATAACGGCATTTTCTGTTTTCTATGAACCGAAGGACCGATATCTATTAATAATTACGCTTATGGTATCAGTTATTCTTATTGAGACTTATTTAAGAGGAGCATTCGTGGAAGAAGAAAATCTTATCATTATTTAGGGTAACATTATATTAACATTACGCGATACGTTTCAGATGATATTAATTTTATAATAGACTTCTATAATATAACTTCATTTACGTATAGCTAAAATATAAAATATTAATCTGACAATTTGATAATTAAAAGGAAAGTAAAGAGAACGATTTTGGGTTTAGAAACACGACTATCTGTTTGTTATTATAATCTGTATAATCCTACGTACATACTATACTCGTAGATGAATCGGCAATAGCTGCAACGAAGTAGAAATTAATACAATAAAATGAAGTTTTAAATTTCATTCTTCAGTTAGAAACATTCAAGTATATGTGAAGAAATCAGTCAAAAGCAAATCTCGTCAGCAGCAAATACGTACTTGTATAAATGTTTATTTCTCATTCAGCCAATCGTAACTGCGACAGTGGAGATAGTCGACCGTCGATCGCATTTAAGCAATCGCTAACCTCAGCTGCCTATACAGTTTGTAAAAGTCTCTCGATCAAAAATTTTACGTAAAATCTAACGATGCTTCTAACGATGCTTCTAACAACTGGGTTCGATGGATGTGACCTTTGAGGATCCTTTGTTTTATTGCTCCTCGATGAATCTGGCATTAATGATTGTAATATCGTAATTCTAAAAAATTAAAAGAGAGAGCTCAACTTTTTATATTGTAAAAATAAAATAACTTTGACTGAAAGAAGCTGATAAGTATCATAAAGTATTTTTATTATCGAAAACGATAAAGTAAACATAAGTTAAAAAGTATTCCTTACTAATAATTCTTATTAATCATTTGTCATTAAGTTTTCCATTCATTTTTACGTAGGAATAATTTCATTATAGCACGTAGGACTATCAAACTTGCAAGGAGCGAGAGTGTCAATTACATGGCTGCAGGGTCTCGGCCGATTGCTCTTATGTGCAATGTGTAATTTCAATAATAATCGTAGATGTTCATCAATTTGAAGTAAAAAAGAAACAAAATTTCGATTTATCCGTATTTTAAGCATAGATGTACAACTTCAACGTAAACTGTAATTTACATGAAAATATTTAGAAGAAATATTAGCGAAAGAAAAACTAACAGTTTCTAATATATTATTTAAACAATTCACTATTTCAGTCGCCAAGAATATGTTAGCGTTCATCCGGAGTATTCATCCACCAGTGAACTGGTGTAAATACTCTCCGGTTTTCTTAGTTCACTTTCACTGTGGAGGGATCATCTATCCACCGATCATCCAATGCGAAACAGTACAAGTTTGGCTTTATCTATGCGAGAGCCACAAACTCGCATACATACGTATAGGTAATATCATCATGCCCGGTACATAAAGCTGCCAGCAACCTAACCGATACCAAGATAAAAGGTAGCAAAAGCATTTTTACGAACATGTACATATCTCGAAAGCTACAGCCGAGCAGGGCTCCAAACGTACGTACGGAAAAGTTGTTCAAAATCATGATCCTGACAATAATATATTTGAAAATCATTGAAACTGGTAAGGTAGACAGACCTCCTCCTCGTTCGAATAATTAATAATTATGATATTTTCCTACTCTTCTTACAAGGTATATTTATCGTATCTGTATATTTAGTAAAAGCGAGTGAGCAAATATTTGCCAGTCATAATATCGTGACAGTTTTCCTTCCTATATATATTTTACTATAATTCCACATTCTATAATCATTGCATGTTACATAATATATTTATATATAATTATTATTATAAATTACACTTTTATTCGACGAATAGTAAACCAGAGAATACATACATGAATACGAATACGAATACGAATACGAATACGAATATCGCGTGTGCGTTACGAAAAGAGAATAAATGATAAAATTTACGAAAATATGTTGTAATTCTTAATAATGTATATGTATGTTAATTATTTAAGTATGTTAATTATCGTTCAGTAGTCGTGTACATCGTGTTAGGTCGTGTACAAGTAATGACAACAATGCCGTTATATTTTACACGGACACAAATTCTACAAATTTAGGCATTACACTATAAAGTTTACAGATTTGTAAGATTCGAAAGGACCGTAATAACCATGGAGAGTACGACTGTTGACCTACCTGCGGATTGCGTAAAATTACAGTTTACATCGTAACGAGAGAAAGGATACATCTGTGCAAGTTGTTTCAGATTCAGCTTTATCTTAGATCCGATACTATTTTATATAAGATAGAGCAATATTTTCCTCGTTTAAAGCAATGATGTATCGATTATCAGTATCGTTTAATTTATTTAAAAAAGATGAATTAATTTTGTAGCTTTTTGTAGTAACTAATATTAATCAAATTTGATAATTTGTTTATATTTTAATATTTCTATTAACTGTCGAGAGAGTTAAGATGTAACGAATCAATGGATGAACATTCGGTGTTTTCCTCGTCACCTTGATGAATTCTTACTTTCGTATTACTCGACTGAAATGAAAATTTTTTAATTGAAATTAAAACGAATTTCATTCTTTGATCGTAATACTTTTCGGTACTTTCTTTTTTCAGAGAGCAATACCTCTTTAACGTTTTCGAGGTTATAGTTTCGACTTTGGAATCAAAATTACAGCGCATTGAAAATTTGGACAAAGCGGTGGAACACTTGATGAGAAGAGTGGAAGCTTTGGATTCACGCGTGAATGATAATATCGATAAAACCGATGCAGTTATTACAAAGCTACGAACATTAGATCTAAAACTTTTCAATTCTCATCAAATTGAATTTTCTTCGACCGAATCTGCATACTCGACAAAAAGGAGCGATGATAAAAACGACAGTGAAATCAGAAGCGGTACGTATGTATGTATGTACATAAAACGCTGATACGTAAAAACAGAAATTCGTCAACAGACGTATCTATAGAAGAAGAAAAAAAAAAGAAAAAAAGAAAAAAAGAAAAAAAAGAAAAAAAAAAAGAAAAGATTGGACTGATCGAATCGGTTAGAACAAACATGGATCGCAACTACAAATTGTCGTTTGAATTGTATTACATTTACAGCCGGTTTTCTTTTATCTATATCGTTTACTTAACTATTGTATTTACGTGTATTTTATAGGTATGCATACATATACCTACATATGTACACACGTATACAACCCTGCTTTCCCTGTATTCCCCCCCCCTCCTCTCCCCTTTTTCGTTCTCTTCGTCTCTTTTCCATACTTTTATCTTTTTGCTGATGCTTCTTCTTCTTTTCTTTCTACATTTGCCATTCGTTGTTCAAGTTTATCGTATAAATTGGCATTTATTTGGCAAAACAGGTTCGAAATTACAAGCAATCCATCAGAAGCGAGAAAATCCATCATCATCCGATTTCACTCTTGGTGAAAAATTATTGTCACTTGATCAAAAGGTATCGGATATAGATAATAAATTGATCGATTTGAAACATCAATTGGATAATAACTTGTTACAAAATGACGACATAAATGCCGAAGCCAGCGAAAAAAAGCCAGTCAGTATGAGCGTAATCGAAATCACTAAAGCGATGAGTAACGAAGTAATAAATCACATTACGATCGAGATAGAAAATTTAAGGCAAGCGACCAACAATATGGACAGAAAGTTACAGTTTCACGTAAACTTGGTTTCCGATCGTTTGGGAACTATTTACAACATGATGAGTGACGTGCACGATGCGATATTAGTGAGAGGAAGTACGAACGGTCGACCGGCGTTCAACGTTACAACAACAACGACAACCACCGAGCCGCCACCACCAAGGCAGAGTAAAATCGATCGACTCGTCGAACAAATATATCCAATGTTGACTGTGTCGGAGAAAATGGATGAAGTTTGGAACGTCGTGGTAAGCTGAGAAGATATGGCTAAATTGTCAATTTCACTGTTACTGTTTACCGGCCGTGTTAATCACGTTATATGACCGCATGCATCGTTTTACATGTCCACTTGACGGCATTCTATATAGATAGGTATGTATACTTTTTTTCGACAGGTTGGCACGAAAAGTTCCGTGGACGATCTCTTGCCAAAATCCGACGAATTACTTACACAAACGCAAAGACAAGAGAGAGCGATCAGTGAAATTCATGCGGATTTAAGATCGAAAACGAATAAGATTATCGAAAATTTAGAAGGAGTGGAGAACAGACTTCGAAAGCAGGAGGACGACGTAGCTAGTCTTGCTCAGCGTCCAATACCTGCGGAATTGCTGCTGGATCCCACGATCGATCGCCTTGTCGAATACGACTCTAATAGGTTAGTTTTCCTTCTTTGATATTTTATTCGTTTGCTTTTATTATTATACACCGTGTTACGAAATAATATAGAAACCAAAGGCATTTACGACGTTGTCAGTTTCATTCTATTTTTCGAGAAACAATCTTTTCTCTCTAATAATAACAGACGATGTACATACGTATTTCTAGTTTTATCTGTTTGCTTACTTCCGTTCGATAAAAAGAAATCTTTTGTTTCGCGTAATGTGAAAGAATCGTATTTCGAGTTGGTTGCATCTGTTGTTAGTAAATATTCAAATATATTATTATACATAGGTATATGATGCGTGAAAGAACGATGTAAAAGAATATTAGTAAGTACATAAATAAATATGAAGAAAATGTAGCAACAATATACTATGTTCAACTAACGAAACACCGTTATTACATTGCTATGTAATTAATATGTTTCATGTAGAACGAATTTCTTTCGATTCACAGATACGTTGGACTCTCTGATGACATTGCAGTTGAAACAACCGTTTCACCGGTCAATCCTACTACCATCGTTTCGTCTGTGTCGATGTCCATGTCTTCCTCGACCTCGTCGAACGCCGTATCGATCAATAATTTCATTAATTCAAGCAATGTAGCTGGTTCCACTAATTTCTCCAACTCGACAGCCAGTCCTGCAGTAGGCCCCCCATTATCCCCGAGTTCGCAGCGATCATCGTCTAAAAATCGTGGTGTTATATTTCCAAGTGTCAAAAACAAACCAAGTCCAGCAAATTCGACCTTTACCACCGATGCATTCCTTAATTACAAAGACGTTAAGGTAATGAACAATAAAAACATTCTCAACCTGTACCAATTAACGTCACTGATAATCGGTACCGTTCAAACGAATTAGAAACAGTTTATATATAGTATTTTATGTTTTTCTCATTTCTTCTTTGATTTTTAATCAACCAAAGTGGAATAATCGATACACTGCATGACTTTTATGCAAACATACCTTTCTCTTTCTTCCTCTCTCTCTTTCTATAGTTTAGTTACCTTGTAAGACCCCGTAAAGCGAATAAGCGAACGAACGCGATGAAAAGGAAGGAGATAAGAGAGTAAACGTAACAGCAACGCTGCTGTATTTCTATGTGAAGAGTGTGTAAAAAAGGGGAGGCGCAATTACTACGGAAGAGGACGGATTGTGGAGGAAGGGGGGAGGGGGTGGGGAGAGAAAGAAGGAATCCTAAACATATGCATTTTATCGTGCATACACAGTATTATAGTTATATCACTTATAGAATACACGACATGCTCACGTATATGCCCACCTTCGTTCACGTACATATCATACGTGCTATAACACAATGAAACGTTCAGATTTGAAAAATTTATTACCTAATACGGTCATTTTAAAGTTGCTTGTAATTACTCGTCTCGACAAACTGTAAATAACACACAAAAGTCACCATAATGCACACATATGTTCTTGTTGTTTGTGTACCAACTCACGTACCACCATCAACCCTGAAACACTCGAATACGGCTCGTAAAAAGTCTCTATCGGTGAAATGTTTATTAATCCTTCCTTTATGGGAATTTTGAAAATGTATACCATATTTCTAGAAGAAATAAAAAGAAAGAAAGAAAAGTAGTTTTTACAATACGATTGTATAATTGAAAAATTGTATATATAACAATATCGTAGGAAGAGAGAAAAATACTAATCTATGTACGTAATATGTAACAGAGTGAGAAATTTACGCAAGAAAAAGAAAACGTTGTTCCATGTTATCAATGCTTACAAACATGATAATACATGTACATCTTGTTTAACGTTACAGGGCTATTCATGTGTTGATTTGTTAAATGCTGGCATGAGAGATAGCGGTGTCTATTACCTTCAAATTCGTGGAACAACCTATTGGTTTCTCAAGGTTTACTGCGAGCAGGATATCGCCGAAGGAGGTTGGACGGTAAAACAGAGATTCGTCCAAATACTATAATACGTATATACGCGTATGCATCATGCATTGTGATAGAACCGGTGTGATAGAACGGGTTTCTTTTTTCCAAAAAAATATATTTCGCAATGTAGAAATGTAGAATCTAGTCATCGATAGCCTATACTCTTAGGTCGTTACAGAAAAAGAATGACTGTGCGTACAATAAACAACCGCGTTCGTTGGTAAAAGATATTTAATCTTCCTACTTTTTTTATCTCATAATTCGAAGAAGAATTTCCACTTTTCCCTAGATTATTCAAAGACGAGACGATTTCGGCGAGCCAAGGGAAAATTTCAATCGTGATTGGGCTGATTATAAAAACGGTTTTGGTGATCCTGCTCGAGAGTTTTGGCTTGGCAATGAAAACATATACATGTTAACTAACAACGAAGATTACATGCTTCGGGTGGAACTCGAAGATTTCGAAGGTAACAAAAGGTAAGAAATATCAAAATTACAATTGCAACTGATTTTGGATGCGAAGCTCGGACGTTTTAATGTCTGTGTAGAATAGATCGGGGAGGATTTCAAAGGCGATTTTCTCTGTACGTTTAAGATATAGAACGTTTCGGAACATTCGTATATCCGTGCGCGGATAAAAATTATATATGTATGTACTTTCGTTTAGGTACGCGCAGTACTCTCACTTCAAAATTTATTCGGAAGGAGAGTATTATAAATTGGAGATTGACGGTTACGACGGAAATGCCGGTGACTCATTAAACGATCCATGGTACGGTTCGAACAATAGTCCGTTTTCCACGTACAACAGGTAACACGTTATTTCTTCATTTGTTAGAATGCATGAAATGATAATTTCGGTTATGTGAAAGCATAGAGCAAAAAGCAATCAAGAACGGATAATATCGGATAGATTAATCGTAATAAGAGTCAACTATTCGTTCGAGACGATATTTCATTTCACACAGGGACAACGATAGGTCATCGTTGAACTGCGCTTCCATGCTAAAAGGCGGATGGTGGTGGAAATCGTGCGGGCGAGGATTAAACGGTCTTTATTTGAACGATCCTCAGGATTTAACAGCTCGGCAAGGTATGGTTCCTTACAAAATAATATCGTCACGTACAGTCAGCCGTTCATATTTCGTATTATCCGTTTAACGACAAAAGACGATTCTTCCTTTCTGTTATTTAATCAAAGGTATCGTATGGTTCCGTTGGAGAGGTTGGGATTATACTTTGAAACGTGCCACGATGATGATTAAACCAAAAGGACCAACAACAGCAATGATATAGACGATTATAACGATATAATAATAACAATAATAATAAAAAATAATAATAATAATAATAATAATAATAATAATAATAACAACGACAACAACAGAGAAACGTTTTCTAGAAGAATCGCGCTACGTCCCCGTAATGCTCGGTACGATAACGGATGACGTCGTTTATCAGTTACCAAATATACATATACACGTGTAAGAATGTTTGGAAATGTCGAATGAGAAAACAATATTTTACCGATTATCTGTTCTTCATTTTTCTTTATTAATTACATAATAATTTGGCTTGTAATTATTATTAAGAAATTAGTATTTATTTCAGTACATTTTTGTTTCTTACTTGCTTCGATCCCGTTCTAATCAACAATTGAAAACGTACAAAACGATTCGTGTAAATTTTCCTCAAAATGACGAAACTAAAAATATATGCGCATTATATATATATATATATATATGTATATATATATGTATATGTGAAGAATAGGCGATATAAAGTACGAACTCCCTATGATCATGTGTTTTATTCTATTATATATATATTTAGTTTACATCCATATTTTATATGGATAGAATTTCAAATATGAGTTACAAATCACTCTTTTTTCCCCCTCAACAACTGGATCTAAAAGAATATCGAACGCTTGCAAGATATTGAAAAATTACCGAATCAATCGGTATTATCATCATCATCATCGTCATCATCATCATCATCATCATTATCATCATCATCATCATCATCATCACGTTTTAGCGTTGCTCGCTCGTTAAATTTTAGTCCTAACCCAACACCGATCCCTCTTCCGGTTAATCATCTATATATACATATATATGAAATACAAAACAACTCGTAATTTAAAATAAAAATATAACAACAAAATTCAATTTTCTCCCGTAATATTTTTCATTTATATTGTTATAATATTATATGATGTTACGTTACGTTATGTTATAGACCAAGATTTTAATGTAGAAATCCTACTAATTTTCTGAAAAAAATTTTCCAATGGAAATTACTTATTTGTTTCTTTATACTTAACGATGATGATAACGATGTTAACGACTTAACATAATGATGATGATAAAATAATCGTTGTTTCTATAATTTATGCTGTCTACGAAGTTATATGTTCTCTTAAACTACGCAATGTTCTCATTGGTACCTACAAAAAAAGAAAGGAAAAAAGAAAAATTATAGAAGAAGAGAATCTAGTAATTATGTAACTAATAATAATAAGATAAAATTCACATTCCTTATATTCTATTTTAACTATCTATCTATCTATTTATTTATCTATGTTATAAAATGCTTTCTCTCAAGTTGTCGTACATGATGATAATTCGTTATGATAATTGTATAATTAAATCTGTCGAGCAATTACAGAAATATAGTATAGGATATTAGAGATGTTTAAGTACTATTACTTTGCCATGTCTATAAGAAACTTTTTTTTACTTACTTACCTTGCATAGTATTATAAAGGATCATAAGAGATCCCTAGCTGGCATGGAGGGCATTACAACGATATTATCATCATCTTTCTTATTATTTTCATTTTTATCGCCATCATCATCATCATTATCAGCAAGAAGATGATGCCTTGGAGTACAGCGGAAGAATATTCTCTGCAACGCTTTCTAAATTAAATATTTTGTACGCGGATCATGGTAAGGACTCACTCTGCTGTTGTTACAAAACCAACTTACCCATGGCATTCAAGATAACTAACCAACTAACTATTCTTTCACCGGCAAATCCAACAGCCATCTATCGAAGTTCCTCGTAGTGGATCATACTCTAAGGTACATTGTTCTACCGTTTGCCAAATTACTATTATTATTATTATTAGGCATGCATGCTTGGCAAAATTTAAGGTTGCACGAATTGAGTAGATTTTGGAAAACCATCGAAGGAACCCAAGCGAAGCTTTCTCTTCTTCGAGTTGTTGCATTTTGGATCAACATTCTGGAATTTTTAAATTATTCCTTCTTAAGTCTTTCTACCTTATCTGTTTTAATAATCTAGTATCGTGGACGAAAGGCCTAAGAAGTATTGGCCGAACTATAAACAATGTCACGAGAAAGCCGAAGTGCCGACAGGCCCAACAATGTATCGTCCGTCCTTCAATCGAATAGTTTCGCGGAAAAGGCCTGTGTGACCCTGGCCACGAGCAGTTGCGGAACACATGCGTGGCGGGGCTAAGACAAAAGACAAAGGGATGCTAAGGGCAAAGACGAATTAACAGTCAGTGTCAGTTGAGAAGCCAGAGAGTGTTAGTTGAGAAGTCAGAGAGTGTGTGTTAAGAAGTCAGATAGTGTGAGTTGAGAAGTCAGAGAGTGCGAATTGCGTTGTCCAGAGAGTGTGGTCCGCGTGAGAGAGAGAGAGAGAGAGAGAGAGAGAGAGCGTTGGATCCGCGATGGCGAGAGTTGCAAATTAACTAATTGTCTTAATTATAATACGTTATTGTGATTAGCTTACGTTAAATGACCATCGTTTTCTGTTTAACCAACATCTGTTTAATCCATTTATTGTAAATAAAATAATTGTAGTAAAGATACTACAATAAATTTCATCGATATTTAAAAAGATTTATAATAATAATAATAAATGTAGTAGTTGTTATATATTTTATTTGGATTTGAAATACCTGTTTCCTGCTCGTTCCACTCTGAATGAATCTTCCCAAGGTATTCTTTTTCAAGAGCGCGCGTGTTCTTCGATTGTAACCAATTTCCCAGGGATTTAGGAAATATAGCTTTGTATAAAAGTGAATATGAAGTAATAATGATAATAGGTTAAAATTAATTGTCCAAGTATATAACATAATATAACACAACAACAACAACAACAACAACAACAACAACAACGATAATAATAACAGAAAAATTTTAAATATCGCATACAGTGATGTAGGTGTTATTCAAGAAAGAAGAACATTTTTATTTTGTAATTAGCACGAGTAAATGAACGAATATCGATAATATAATATAAAGCTTAACAAGAATTTTATCTGTCTGATTATTTAATACCCCGATTCCTTTCACAGTAACGTCATCGACTGCCGTTAGGTTTTTTAGCCTTTTTGTTCAAACTAATTGATAGTCGAAAACTAGTATCACAGAAGTGTGAATTTAGTCTTAGCTTGTAGAAACTATTAAAATGGCAAAAATGGATATCGTATTAAATCGTTGAAGGCGCCAATTTACGATAAAAATTAAGAAATTGTTCCATATGATTTTGTTATAATGGAAAAACCGTCTTTTGCTATGTCAAAAGGTCGTTACCGTTTGATTGACATTCCGACACCTTGTCAAGGTATATAAGGAACATGCAACTCGCGCGCGAGCTCTTTTGTGCCTGAACCCCCGGAGAGTGAACATCAAGGAAGAACTTAAAAATAAGGTAAATAAAAAAAAAAATATCAAGCAATAATATTTAAACCATTAATCTATAACATTTAAGCTATTAATTTATAACATTTAAGCTATTAATTTATAACATTTAAGCCATTAATTTATAACATTTAAGCTACTAATTTACAACATTTAAGCCATTAATTTATAACATTTAAGCTACTAATTTACAACATTTAAGCCATTAATTTAAAACATTTTAAATGTTATTCTATACATTTAAGCCATTCATTTATAACATTTAAACTGTTATTTTATACATTTAAGCCATTAATTTATAACATTTAACAATTAATTTATAACTTTTAAGCTATTAATTTATAACATTTAAGCTATTAATTTATAACATCTAAGCCATTAATCTAAAACAATTACTCCATTAATTCTTAACAATTATACCAATAATTTATAACCACATCCTCCCATTAATTCAAAGTAATTATGCTCTTAATTTATAACAGTTGTACCATTAATCGAAAACAATTTTACCACTCATTTAAATCTATACCATCAATTCGTAGTGAGTAAATTAATGATTTATTTAGCTTTATTTAGTATTAACGAAATTTTTCAAGTCGATGAAGTGCTATTTTATTTCTATGTTTTATTTAATTTCTCATTTCACTATTTCGTATCATACCAATGGTAACGCAGAGTGTACCTATCGAATGTCTATAGATAGAATGTAATTTTCCATGTCTTTTCAAAGCCAATTAAACAACACCGTATTCATAGAATCAAGGGAGCAAGTGCAATTTAATCGAAGGCAACGACATCTCATCATTGATCCATGCGCGCTACAATTGGTACCTTGCATGGTTTCGTTTCTTCGATGATAAGTTTGTGGCGACACTCGACAAGCGACTACCACCACTCAACGCCAACTAGTAACCGGACGACGATATCGCAGTGGTTGGCGCCTTATGTTACGAACGTTCGGGGCCGGGTGTGATTCCCGGTGCCCATAGTCCGATTTTTCTTCCACGATCTTAAAACAAGAAGAAAATGCAGCAGTACCTCAGCAGCGCCATCTGCACCAATGGCAGAACATATCAAGATATGTGGAGGCCTCTACACTA